>JBBPDC010089276.1:0-10055 GCA_037974485.1 Hemigrammopetersius urotaenia
ACAAATTTTTGCCAATTTCAGTTTTAGATTCTGATTCATCCGTTCCACTTTGCCTTGTGATGCTGGATGATACACCGCACCAAACTTGTGTTTGATACCCAGCTTTTCCTCCACTTTCTGCAGATCTTTGTTTTAAATGTGTTCCATTGTCTGATCTTACCTTTTCAGGAAACCCATGCCACGGAATGTAATGATTCACCAGACTCTTTACTACTGCCCTACTATCCTCTCACTTCATGGGTCAGGCCTCAGGCCACTCCGTCAGTGAGTCCACACAAACCAACAGGTACCTGTACCCGTTTACTCTAGTTATCATGTCTGTGAAATCAATTACCGCTTCCTGGCCGGGCCTCACTAGTGGTGGAAACTGACCTACCGCTCTTTTCAGCGTTGGTCGTGGATTGTATCTGGAACACACCCCACACTGACGCACATGGTCCTTCACCATGTCTGTTAAGTATGGATGCCACTACATGCTCAAATTTCTTTCCATCTGCGCAGGCCCAACATGTGCCTGCTCAAACAATTCTGGTTTCAACTCGTGGGGGAGGACTGGCATCCCATCCTGTCCCCGCCATAAATCCCGCCATGCTGGCTCCTCTGTCTTTACACACCGTCTTTTCCTCTGGACTTGCCTTTTCCTGCTCTTTCCTAATGCTTAATTAGAAGAAGACAGAAGAAAACAAGAAAACAGCAGATGCATGGACTCCATAGGTCTCCATAGGTGTTGTCTTACACTAAGACTTTAGCAACAGATCAAGTCTATAAGTTATGAGGTGAAACCTCAATGGACTGGACTCGTTATTCTCATTCGGACAAAGATCTAAGGTATTTGTAGCACATAAAAAACTATTTGTCATTACACATTAACTACTCCCACCTGGCTGTCTACCTGATGTAAAAAAAGATGTAATTCATGAGACACTTTGCTACTGTAGCCAGCTTGAACTGTTTGAACTTTTATGTGCGACAGTAGCTCTACTTTAGGATCAGACAAGAAAGGCTAGTCTTTACTCTCCATGCATATCATCCACAACTTCAATCAGTCTTGGGCATCCACAACTTTTGATAGATGCTAATCACTGCATACCAGGAACACCCCACACCCCTCAGTGGATGCTCTGACCCAGTCATCTAGACGTCACAATTTGATACTAGGCAAAGTCTCTCAGCTCCTTACACCTTTCCTGATTCCAAAACATTAACTTCAACTGTCAGTGGTTTTAATGTCGTTGCTGACTGGTGTATGATCTAATTGTGTTAACTGTTATTAATTTGTCTGCTTTCCTCTGAAGTGATGTGTTAAAAATAGTTGCATCCACCTTGCATTCACAGGAAAACTGTTTATTTCACACAGCATACACACAGAGAAAAATATTTTTTGCAAAACAATATATAACTAAATTACACAAACAGGTTTCATAGTGAGTGTGTGTGACGTGATTTTAAGTATGTGGTGAGATAAGATACTATTGGCTTGCTTGGCTATTACAGTGTAAAATAGAAAAAAAGTTAGTAGAAACACCTGTATGGTGCAGCTTGGACACATCATCAGTGATGAACCCAGGATCACGGGGTGTTTCGGGTCTCAGATCATCAGACACCCTCACCTGGGCGACCCAGACAGGGTTGATCAGACCCCGGCTTGTGTCCAAGCAGCCTGCTACTCCAAGCGTCCCCCCTCTTGATCCACAACCACCTGGAAGCTCTTTCTGCTGCTTCACTGATGTTTCTGATGGCTTTCCTCTCTAGCAACCCTCTTATGCCAAGGAGCCTGAGTGCTCTGTGCAGAGACTGCCCAGGAAACCCCCTGCAGCCCACCTCGATCGGCTCACAGCGGGCTTTCCAACCGTTGGCTCTGCAGGCCTCGACCAGCTCGAGATATTTGGCCTTCTTTTGTTCATGGGCCTCCTCCATCCGATCTTCCCAAGGGACTGTGAGTTCCAATAGCACCACCTGCCTTGTACACTCTGATGGTAAGATCAAATCTGGCCGAAGACATGACCTTGCGATCTGCCTCTAAAGGTGGATTCCTGAGCAGATAACATCAGCTACTGTCTTTAGCACCTGGTCATGGCGCCATGTGTACCTCCCCTCTCCCAGGGCTTTAGGGCAACAGCTCAGGATATGTTCCAACGAGCTTCTTACTGGGTACAGCAGACATGCAGGTGTTTCCGTTAGGCCCCAGCAATACAGGTTGAATGGGCTTGGGAGTACATCATACACTGCCTTGATCAGAAACTTGAGTCTTGCTGGTTCTGCCTTCCAAAGCTCCGTCCAGGTTATCTTCCGGGCAGATGCATGGTCCCAGTTTGTCCAAGCCCCTTGCTGGCGCATGGTCACGGTCCTGCTAAGGCGCTCTTCTTCCACCTCTGCTCGGATTTCATACTGAATCAGCTGACGTCTCTCCCTCCCCTGGGCTTTGTCAAATCGTGGTCTTGAATAGCTACCAAGCCCGGCTCACCCGACTGCCACAGAGCCGTGTCTCAGCCTTGCTTCTGCCTGCGCGACCGCCTCCTGTGCCTTCCACTTCCTTCCTGTTCTCACTCTGATGCCTGCGGAGGAGACCCTGGCCCTGGTGACTTTAGAAATCATGTCAACTGTTGAAAGCTAGAAACTGAACTGTTTCATGAAAATACATGCTCATTCTGACTTTGAAGGCAGCAACATTAAAAGACAGTAGAGATTGGAACAAAAGACTGGAAAAGTGTAACACTCACATAGAGGGCATTTCTTCTTTGTCTACAAGAAAACTCACCTATAAGCCTTAGTAACTTAGCTAGAGTTAGCAACTCAGCAAGTCATCAACAAAGTTAAGCTTGCAACAGGCATTTCTGCAACATTTGTGTAGTGATCATTTGCAGGCACAGAAAACGTAATCCCTGGACCTCAGGGGGACCAGACGAACCCCCAGTAGTGAATCTAAATTTAAATCTACTTTCCAAATTTTCCCTCCAAACTGCCACAAAAACTTTGACAATCAACTAAACTTAAGGTATTTATACAAATATCTAATCAAGTGATTTTTATATTTGGGCATAGCACAGCAAAGTTTTTAATGCTGTTAAAGTTCAGCTGGGTAGATACATGTTTAAACTATTAAATTAATTAAACTGGCGTAGAAAAGAGAACATTATCCAGACTTCAATTGTCCACTCACTCCACAGGGTGGTGAACGACTTGAGAAGTACCTTTAGCCACAGACTGACCAGCTTAAGGTGCTCCACTGAATTCCTCCCTCAGTCACACACCAACACAATCATCTGTGCAATAGCCTGCTGCTGCTACTTTCTGTTTATTCTTTACGGGTTTAAAAAACTATCTGTCACGGGTGAGTCCCGTCGAAGGTGAGAGGGAGTGCAAGCACCCACGCAGACATCCATATGAGGAACAGCGAGGGTTTTATTACACACACAATTACAACAGAAAATAGGCACGGTGGCCAAACCTAAACGTAAAAGTGGTCAGGAACACGCAAACATAAGAGGGTATGTGAGTGTACGCAGTAAGTCCCCATTATTCGCGGGGTTACGTTAGACGAGCACCCGCGTATAATGAAAAACCACATTGTTGTGTTTTGGTAAAAAAAATGAAAGAGAGCTACAGAGAGAGAGCGACAGAGAGAGAGAAAGAGAGCGACAGAGAGAGAGAGAGAGCGACAGAGAGCAAGAGAGAGCGACAGAGAGAGAGAGAGAGAGCGAGCGAGAGAGAGAGTGTAAGAGAAAGCCCGCTGGCCATGCACAGGGAGCCAGAAGAGCTAAAACGAGTTTAAAAAAAACATATTGGCACAAAAAATTTAAAAAGCGGAGAATATTTGCAGGTTCCGCATTGTTTTGAATATTTCCGCGTAAAACAATCAGTTTCGTTCTCAAAAAAAACCCCGCGTGTGACTGGATCCGCGAGTCCCGATCCGGGTAAAACTGGGGGTTTACTGTGCTTGCATACAGATCATAGGAAAGTGACTAATATAAATACAGGGAAGACTAAACTAAGAACCAATAAGAATACAGACAACGATGAGGAATGTAGTGCAGGTGAGGAGAAGTAATCAAGAGGTGAATATATAAAGGAGAAAGGGGACAGGTCATTCAGTCCATTAGTCGAAGCGACCCCAGGTGGTTGCAGGCGGGAATTAGATGCAAGTCCATGCGGTAGTCCATGCGGTCCTAGAACCTTTGGCGACCCCTGGTGGTCGCAAGCGGGTACAGGTCACCGGCTGAGATCGTGACACTTGGAATATGGTCATGGCTCCAATGTAAAAACGTTAATTCATCTCCCTTTCTGTGTGTGTGTACACAGCTAATCAGATTATCAGGGGCAGAGAATTGATTAATTCAAAAATCGATTTTGGTGATCAAGTCTGTAATATATGAGGAGAGAGAGGACTATCAAGCCCCTTTTAAAATGTATGTCGGAAAGAGAGTCTGTGATGTCACGAATAAGGCAATGGCCTAGAAGCGAAAAAACCAATTTATTTCAAAAGACCTAGAAATGGCTTGGTAAGAGCCAGCCAATTCCCAGCCCCATGGTGGCACAGCGCTGAAACACCGGCCTCTGAATCAAAAGAGCGTGGACCGAATCCACAGTGTGAGAAGATTATTTTTTTGCCCATAAACCCAATGCTTGGGTTTACACTGTTTTTATAGCAAATACAAAATCACACTTCTCTGCTCTGACACATCCAATTACACCAAGGAAAAGAAAGGTTTGGGTGGAACGGGCCTCAACATCATCTACATATAATAGTCATCAGAACGTAAGCTTAACTCTGGTCTTAACTTTGATCACAAAACTCAAAAGGTAGTATGGAATCAAATGCTCTGGTCTGATTAAAACAAAAAACACATGTAAATTTCACTAAAAGAATATGTTGCCAACAAGAATGAGGGTGGATCTATTAAATGATTAAGACAACTACCCGAAACATCAAGCTACTTCAAAAATGTAACAATCAAAATTTCCAGCACTACTAAAAGTACAATGGTATTTATCTTATCGATATGAACAACTTCCAAAGGTCAATATGAAAAATGTTATGAAATGACTAATCATGCTAAAAAGGTTTATAGAAGACCCAAACCCTCAACATGCTTGGGTCCAGTAGTATCATCAGCCTTAGAGAACTGATCTAGGTTCAGCCAAATCTGGTCTTCACAAGCTGTGATTACAGTGACAAGACAATGACAATGAAACAAGACACAAGACAAGACAATGTCTTTTATATTATAATAAATTACATGAACTTAATTTGGAAAATGCTTTTATCCAAAGCGACTGACACTCAAGTTTCAGGACCGTGTGAGAACCAGAGGAGAGTTAATTAAGTGTAAAAAGATGGTTGCATCAGGAGAGGAGATGCTCTCTTAACAGATGTATCTTCAGGAGGTTTTTAGGCAACTCATTCGGCCCGTGGGGAATCAGGACAGAGACCAGTCTGGACTGTGTTTACGTTGGGTTTACTGTTACGTTGTGTGTAGGGATGGTAGGGCCAGACAATGTTCCTCAGATGTTCATTTAGTGACTTGAGAAATGGTTGTTCAGTCGTAATTCATGCGATGGAGCTGCTGAGTTGGTGCCAATTCCGGAATGAGGACATGTTTAACCACACAGGAGATGAACCACACAGTGTGTTGCAGACAGCAGTTATAAAGGAGAGGTTTGAGAGTGAATGAGAAACATTAGACAGAAGCAAAGGAGCAAACGTGTGTCTGGATTCTGTCTCCCACACACTTAAGTAAAGTGAGTTAGAACTCTGCACTGTGAGGACCATCTGACTTCATCTGCTTCTGGTAAAAGACGATCAGTCATGGCGTCCACTGTCTTCCACATCGTCACCAGCCTCGCTGTCCTGCTGGGTTTTTCCCACATAATGTGTGAAGATACAGAAGGTAAGTCTTACCTGTACCTTTCATATGTGACACGCAGTAGCTGGATCTTTTTATTTACATCACATGCTGCTGAATTGTTCATTTAACCTGGTCTGAGACCAGCTGTTCTTATTCTTCCTGTCAATCAGAACCAGCCAGAGAACAGAATTACAGAAATAGATTTAAGTTGTTGGTCACATATTAGAAACTGTGCAGCCTAAAATAGATACTGTGTGGAGGATTACCGGTGGTGTCTTAAAGTCTGGTACAAGTCTTTACCAGGTCTGGGACACCGCCCTGCTGAGTAAAAGATTTTGTGAATTGTCTTTTCTTAAGTCATAGAACTGTATATAGATATATAGATATTGCCCGTAAGGGAACCTTCTGCTTTTTCAGAATACGCATAGTATTCTTTGATAAATGCAGCTAAAGGAACATTGAAGCTGTTTAAAGAACTATTTTTGTAAATAAAATGTACATATAAATGCTGGTTCTTTTCCAGGTTAAGGCTTTTCCCAACTAGCTTTTTCATTTTGAGTTTCTTTAAGAATAATTATTTCTTATTGGTAACAAACAACTATAATTATTCACACAAAGAACCCGTCCTGACACCCTTATTTTTAAGGGTATTAAATTAAACCAAAAAAAAGTTTAAAAAATAGGATGTGAGATTTTTAGATCAGAGTTAAAGTGGCAGGGAGCTAACATCACAACAACTGTCACTTATAATGGCAATACATATAACAAAGTGTGATTTTGATCAATGAAGAGATGAAGAGTTTCTGGTCAAACATACAGGTTATTTGTCTGGGTGTATTGTTAAAGGAAAAATGTTTAATAGGAATATAAATTTGATATTATACATTCCTTAAACATTTACAGAAATTGTTCTTCAAAGAACCCATTTTTAGTGTTAGGTTCTTTAAGGTTCTTATGGGAACTTAAACCTTAAAGCTGGTGTAGTGGTTGGGTTGTGTAGAAAGCTCCTTGTTAGCATGAGGCTGACCAACCTACTACAACACATTATATATCCTCAGCACAACATTTCTTTACATGCCTTTAGTCTGGTTTTTAATATTTCTTAGAACTGTCTCTGAAATTTTCTCTCTGTCTCTCTCTCTATACCAGACTGTATCCTGTCTATCATAGTTCCTCGGAACACAGTTTGGAAAGTTCCTGAAATGAAGACTCTGAAGATCAACTGCACTTTGGAGTTCGATTCACACTGTGGGATGAAACACACAGTGTCGTGGTGCAAAATCTATGATACAAATGAATGCCAACCTTTGAATCTCTCCACTAACACTGAAACAGAATGGAGGAAAATCAGTAAGAATAAACGTATGTCATTGTTGATCTTCTGGAGTGTATCCATGCAGGATTCTGGTCTTTACAGGTGTAAGTTAGATGGACCTATACCCTCTATGAGTCACAATATCAATGTGACTGTGACAGGTAAACACCCCCTGCTTTATTTATTCTTATGTGTTTGACTTAATAAAATCATTATCATTCATAGACACTTAAGGTTTATCTGCTCTCTCTCAGCTTCTGACACAGATGTAATCAATGAAAAAAAAACAAGTAAGCCCTCTCTCTCTATATATATACAGTACATACATAAAAAACTTCATGTAAATGTAAATGTTACTGTAAACACAGATTATGTAACACTCATTACTTTTTATTTCAGCCGTTAACCTTGACTCTGAAAATGTAAACCATGAAAATAAAACAGGTAATTTACATACAAACACACAAATCTGGAATCTAACAGGTCATACTGTCAGCTCTGTTTTAAATGAGTTTTAAATATTCAGACATGTCACAGATAAACAGTGAGCTCATTCTATTCGTGTTGATTTATTTTCTGATCTTGTAAGATGAAGGGGCCACAGAGCAGACGCGTTTGACACAGTTCTATGTGGTCTGTTCTGTAGTGACTGTGGTCACTGTAGCGTTCTTCATTCCAGTACTGTTCAAAATCATCAGCAGCAAAGGTACCAGAATATAACTTCTGATCTCATCATTTATAGTTCATCATTCCATTTAATGTTAATATTTATTTACACTATCTTCCAGTGCCATGTGTAACACTTTTTTATTTTCCTCTGTTAGATTCAGAGCTGACTTTAGAAGACAAGGTGAGAACGAAGTCTATGTTCACTGTATCACATTTACTGTCGGGCAGTACATTCACTGTCTGATCTGTTTACAGGACGCTCTGACAGTTGTGTCCTACGAAGCAGCAGAAGATTCCAGGCTTCAGGATTAGAGCTTCTGATCAAATCCACTGTGAGATCCAGCATTTTTAGTTTCTGGGGCTTTCAGTCGTTTACTAAACTTAATATATTTCATTAAATGATTAATATTGGACTTTTTAAAACTATCTTAAATGTATGAATGAATTATTAACTTTCAAACTATAATCACTATTTAGTCATTTTATTTGAAAAAACATACATTTGAAAATGTTTTTTCCCCTCTTACAATATTAATAAAGCTCTCAGTTCATGTCTTGAAATGGGTTTTAGCTCCTCTGCACTGACTGAATGTGAAACTGTTGACAGGATGTGGTTTTAGTGTGAACTCGCTTGTTCCATTAAAGTTTATGAATAGACAACCAGCAGCAGTAGGTTTACATAAATGTACATAAACTGGCGTAAATCAGGCAATTTCTGATTCATATCATATTTCAGTGTAATTATAAGTAAATAATTGTTGTAAGTGTAAAACATGTCTTTTCATGTCTTTAAATACAAATGATCATGAGTTTTAGTTTGTAAATGTATACAAAAAGAAAGAATATTCTTGTGGCCTAAATTGGTCAAATATGGCATTGACAACATTTTCTAAAGCATTGACTTTTTCCTTTTGTTTATATGAAACATATAATGTAACTGCATTGTGTCTTTTTATTATTTAATTCTCAGATATGATCTTTTTAATAAAAAGAATATTCTAGTTTAAAAATGCAGTTCTTTGTCTCCACCCCTGTTGTATGTAGCCTAAAGTGGTTTACAATACATTGTAACCTTGGTAACAATGTACTTCTAGGTATAAATATGCTGAAGTTTGCTTTAAAAAGCATTGGTGTCCATCCGTGGAGGCTAAATATCCTGTTCCAACCGCCACAGCACTGTTTTTATTCTTCTGTCTAAATGAAAACACAGTATTTATCTACAAAGCTCTCAAAACGGATGATTTGGACATTTCCTGAATGTTTATTTGGATTCAAATTGAAACAGAAAACGGAAAATGTATCTCCAGTTCCAGTTCATCCCAGAGGTGAGGATGGGGTTGGGGTCAGGGCTCTGTGCGACCAGTGAAGTTAGGAGAAAAAGGAGAAGAGGAATTGTAAAGGTTTGTTCAAAATCAAATTAGGCTTTGCTCTCTTTCCTTCTCACCCTGGTTGTGCTGGTATCATGAGGCCCCAGAGAACATAGACTCAAACCAGAATAAATGCATCCGTGTTCTAAGTTTAATACGGACAGCAGTGTGTCCTACACATTTACAGAAAAGGCAATGCATCACCATCTGTTACGTCCACATAGTCTTAACTTTCAATCAGAAAAAACTCTATTAAAAAACAACTGTAAATATGATAAACTTTAGTTGCTAGATGAAGGTGAGCAGGACATGCTAAAATCACTGTAAGTGTCAATGAAGTGTTTCAAAACAGAAAATCCTACTCACAGAAAGAGAACACATTTCATTTATTTCTAACAGACCCCCCTGTTGCTCTAAAAGAACAACAATGGCAACAACAATAAGAATGATAAGGGTCCTCACTGTGGGTCTGGCTGAAAACCCACCCCCATAGTCCAGCTGCAGTGGGAAATCCTCCAGCCTTGCTTAGATTGTTAGCAAGGTCATTCTGAACCTGGTAGAATAATGACAACCATAATAATAGAATAAAATAAAATAACAAAACACTTTCAATCATAAAGAACACCAAGATTGAATGTAAGAGGCATCAAAACCCTCCTGGTTACATACAACAGTTTCATATAACATAGGGATAAAGACATGGCAAGGTTTGTTGTCATTAAGTGGGTAACAAAAGAAGTGAGGCATCTCAGCCTGAAACAAACATTACAATAGTATTACACAGTGGTAGAACACACACACACACACACACACACACACACACACACACACACACACACACACACACACACACACACA
>JBBPDC010089327.1:0-10052 GCA_037974485.1 Hemigrammopetersius urotaenia
TGCTTAACTTTACTTGTTTCCTTAAGTGAAAGGAAAGGTTTGGTGAAAAGTTTTCAGTCCTCTATACACGCTAATTCCTTCCTACAACCCTGGGGGCTAAGCCCCCCTTGTCTTTCCGTCCTAATGACGTCCCTTTTTCACAGGATGCATACACACAGGTTCGAAGACTCGTTCTCGCCCCCCTACAGTGCAATTCGGCTAGGTATACATCCGCGCTAAAATATCAAGGTAAAAGTCATCATAGCTTGTATAGACGGTGATATTTTTTTTTATCGCCCAATAAGAGTCTCACATTAACGCAGCACGTTAACGCCGATAACGACCCACCACTACTATTAACATAATACATTAGTATATTAATATGATGTGTGTGTGAGTAACATGAGTGCTTGTCTAAGGGCAAACAAAGACCTAGAGAAGCAAAACACTACTGAATTAATTAATCAGATGATTTTAAAAAGGCTTTCTATTACTATGATGTTGCTTCTGGGATTACGCATTGCGGCAACAGTGGTAATCTTTATCTCTCTCTTGGATTTTTATAACACTAATGTGAGCATGCAGCATTATTTAGCCCTGTAAAATTGCTAATAGTCAGGATTTGTTAACCATTATATGGATTTCAGAATGACTGCAAGACGTATACGCCTAATGAATGCCGAATACTGTAATAAAGTTCAAACGAAGGATAAATAAACACAATAATGACACAAAATCATTAACGTTATTTTTCCCCTTTGTAACATCTAGCTTCTTGATGCTTGGAACAGAAACTTTTTCCAGTTATTTATGAGGGCACTAAGGAGCCAGATGGAGGATCTCGCAGGCTCTGCAGGTGAGGAAGGCGATGTGGCGCTCACACTCTCTCAAAAGAAGCTTTCAGGCGAGAAGAGCAGGGAACGCAACCACTTTGATTAAAAGCCCAGTAATCAAGCTACCACAAAAGAGGACATTCCACAGCAGGCCATAACTCTCTTTTTTTCGTGACAAAACCACAGAGCAGTGTAGTGACACAAGCTCTCCAAATACCACATCCATTTCAGAGCCATTGACTGGCTCAGTGCCTCATTTGGCTTATGGCAAGGGAGCACAGCTTAGAGGGAGGGCAGCCACATGAAAGGTCAGGTGGTCCATGGTTTTGTATCTCTGTCTCTCAAGACAAGCTGATAGCCAATCAGTCATGTCAGAGAAAGAAAGAAAAAAGCACCTCTAATGAAAACAAGATGTTAAACTCATAGCTGACTATGCAGAGTCTATGCACAGACCATCAGCTGTTGAATGGGATTCCAGACAAGAATGACAGGACATACACCAAATGAAAGTAATGTGAGTCCACCAAAGACAAGGCAAAGCCTATGCACCAGCTGTCTCTCTAGTTACAAGCCTAACACTACTGCTGACTTAGTGGTGTTAACTACTCATATGCCTGCGCAGGATTGTTGCCTTGCATTAGTTTGAAGTCTAGGTTGTGCACGCCCTCCAAAATGAAGGTGAGCTTCCATGAGATGCAATCAGCAGAGGCGGTTTACCATCTCTGAGGTCTGTGACTTGTTTTCGGCAGCAGACTATATTTCTCTCTCACGGTAAACAGTGATGTGGTCTTCTTATCTATCTTCTCGGTCTAAATTAGGAACCGGTAGGGAAGGTTTGCCCCTAGTGGATACAGCCTTTAATTCTCCAGTTAGATAAAATTGGTGTATATGAACAGTGCTGTTCCAGTAGCCACCATATTCTTGGAGAACAGCTCCTTATAATAAAAATAATAATAATAAAAATAATATGTGCTATCATTTCCCAAGGGACTTTCAGAGTTGTTCTTTCCCAAGCTATTTCGTCTGTGCTGCACGCGGAGGAAGAATGCAAAGAATGCTCTGAAGCGTCTACTCTCAGAAACCTGCTAAATTTGAGAGACAGAGGTTCTTATGCATTTAGGTAATGTGTATTTTAGGATCTATGCAAAGGAGGCAGGTTTTGGAGTCCCAAAACCTGTCTAGACTGGACAAAGAACAACAGCAAACTGAATTAAAAAGGCTCACAGCATTGAATATCCAACCAACATTTACCAGAGTCTACAAATGTCCCAAAGGCAGGACAGGGGCCGTGTTCCTCTCCTAATGGCAGCATAACTGTCTCACCTGAGGAACATTAGACTCCTGCTCCTTAAATCAATAATTCAGAGCCTCCCTGTTTCAAGTGAATGCATCCACTGATGATGTACAAAAGGATGTCTTGCAAAGTGTAACACTAAGACAAAAAGGACAGGTTGTGTTCTGCTGTGGCATCAGTATAAGCAGTGCACTTATCAGAATTGGTCACTAGAAGTAAGAGGAAGACAAAGCGATATGTAAAAGCCCCCTGATGACCTTCTTAACACTATTAAATTAAACACACATTGAGTCTTAAAGCCACTCAACACAATAATGAATGGCACAACCATTTACTTGATTATGTCCGATTATAAACTGATAATCATGTTTTACCTTTTGAATCCTGCACCTAATTTGAGAAGCATAATACCAGGGCCAATCCTCTGATGAAAGCACCACCGTTATAACAATCCATGCTTTAAGAAGCTTATTTAGGCCTGCTGGGTGAGAACTGGGAGTGGGGAAAGTGTGAAAAGCATATGTGCAGCAGACCCAGTGAGTTACAGCTCTCATTGCAAAGGCATCAGGTGGTGAGACAGTTGTCAACAACTGCCACGCGACAGGTGACAAGCAGAAGATCAGACTGCTGACGTGCTTCTTCAAACACCCCCCCTACCCCAGTCTAATAAAACACTCAACAGCCTTTGTGGATCCACCAGTTCACAGCGTTAGTTCCATTCAGTCATGTTTTGAGGTTGCTTTCACACAGTCCCACAGCTGAGGAGGGGAGCGTCTTCTCTTCCCAGTCACATCACAAAACCAGCCTCTAATTTACATGCACATGGCGCAACTCTGGAAATCAGGAAATTCCTGAGCTTGCAAAGGGCTCCTCGCGAGCCTTGCATTCACGCCATCCTTGAATCTGCAACTTTCTATACAGAAATATACTTGTATGTGAAAATGCGTGTGCAGGGTACAATTCAGGTGTGGGATCTGTGTGTTCACACGTCAAGTCGAGTAAGGTTTTATTGTCATTCCTACCATGTACTAGGGCTGAGCGATTTAGCCTAAAATCAAAATCTCGGTTAATTGAACATTTCAACTCGATTACGATTAATGAACGATTATTTTATTAGTTTTTTATTTTTTTGCCCTCATAGTTCACTGACAAGTTGCTCAGCTGTCTCAGTGTTTAAGCTCTCCATGCTTGACATGTCATCGGAATAACGTAACATAGCGGAGCGGGGTCATGTGACTCCACACGCGGTAGTGTTTTTAAGGGGAAAGTAATCGAAATAATCGACCTGGAAAAATTTGATCAATTATATGTTCTGAATGTTGATTTCAATTGGTTTTCGATTAATTGCCCAGCCCTACCATGTACACACAGTACACAGTGAAACGAAACAACGTGCCCCCAGAACCGTGGTGGAACACAAGAGCAGAACAAAACTGAACGCAAGACCACACATGCCAACAGGACAAAAGAGCTAGAAAAAGAATACAAGAGACAACACAAGACAACATTCAGTGCAATTGACAACAACCACAGAGAGGATGAATAGAGTATTTTGACAGGTACTTTTCCATTCATCATTATATGATGTGCTCCTTGTCTTGCCTACTGCTACACCATGCTAAAGCATGTCCTACCAACCTGACAGAGAACTGCTTTCTTCTTATACATTTCGCTTAAAGTGAACAAACCCTGAAGAAGAACAAGTCAATATATATCCTGGCCCTAGTGTAAACCTAGAAAAAGTTCCTGTAAACATGCTTGGCCAGTCATGTCTGATTCCTCCACAGTCAGGCTAATAAGTCTGTCTACAAATATTTGAATATACATGGCAGCATTGGAGAAACCTTGGTTCCAATCACAGCCCTATCAAACACAAAACACCAGCAGGACCTGGGTTTCCACATCATCATCATTCTCATGATTACACGTATGCAAACAGGACTCAACAGTGCTGTTAACATGTCATGAGTCACATTACATTATATTCATTACGTTCATTTAATAATAAAAAAAACAGTTTCAGGACAGTGTGAGAACCAGAGGAGACTACTTAGTGCTAAAATCTTCATGTATGAGTAGTGCAAGAACACTAAGAGAGGAGATGCTTTTTGGACAGATGAGGTTTTTGCGATTCAGGTTTAACAGATAACTTCTGACAGGTAATGTAATACAATAACACACTGTATCATGTTAAGCATGAGAAAAAAAGAGAATGAGAAAAAAAAAGTCTACAGGTCACTTACTAAGTAAAGTCTCCTCGCTGCAGCCTCTAGTCAGGGATAAGCACCGGGTAAACTCTGCCAGTCATTTAGTGCCATTAATCTCAGACCTTCTTCCACCGGAGGGTCTCCAGCGGAGCTGTGGAGCTGCTGTTGCCCGTGTGGTGTCTCTGCTCCCCGCTCGTGAGTGAACACGGCCCCGGGCTCAGCTGTCATCACCCGCCTCCGGAGACTCCAGCACGCTGATCCCTGCTCCCTGCTCCCTCCATACTGACATCAACACCACCACCCTGCAGCCTGTCTCTCTCTAACACACGCACACACACACACACACACACACACACACATACACACGTTCACACACGCACAAACACACACACACGGGCCTGCGGAGAGGCTGTCTTACACATGCCTGACAGAAAAAGTCCTGTACTATCTCAGATGCAGGACTTTACCAAATACTTTCATAAACAACAACGCATATCTTCCAATGTTGAGACACCAAGTGATTGCTAAATTCTTCCTAATCTCAGTTACCATCGTTAGGACAATTTCTGAAATTTCTGAATTTTACATTTATATAGTTTTTTTACTGAATCCCATTTAAATGTATTGTTTACAAAATTACTTTTATTCACTTTTCACTTTTATTATTATTACTCATATAGAATGTCACGCCTTCACTTGTGAGAATGATCACGTGTGGTTTTTCAGACACTTCACACGTTTTCACGCATATTTCCACATGTGAGATAGTCACGTGATTCACATTTCTTTCCATTTGGGACGTTCTTATATAAATGTTTCATTTATTTACGCTTTCCACAAGGGTGTGAAGTCACAAGGGTGTGAAGTCGCATATTAGTTCCATGATGTCACTTTACTCATATTATTTAGTATTGGTTTTTTTAGTCTTCACTTTTTGAAATAGGCCTTCATGCATAAACATGTAAGATAGGGAAGATGAGTAAATTGTCCTAATATAGAATTGTATCTGTTTCATGGCAATCGCTGAAGTGTGACCTGCATGTTCTGGCCTGTCTTCTCTGTCATGACTTGCACAGCCTGAGAGTTCACCAAAGGTAAGGCAGTCTAATTACATACTTAGGGAAAAAATACTTCGGTGAAGCTGTGGTGACTCAAGTAAAAGTAAAAGTAGTTTAACTAAAAACACCTACAAAAGTAGGAGGTTAGTGCTGGGTCACATCTGGATTTTAAACTAAGTCTAGCCCATTTTGACATCCTTTTGGTCTAAAATAAAAGTAAGAGATATGATCAGATCCAAAGCAGTACACAAATGTAACATAATCAACATAACATGAATAAAATTAGAAAACGTATGTTAATGACTAGACTGATCTGATTAGATCAGAAGTTCAATTCTGACAACAAATATAAAATATTTAGCAAAGTATGAATCCCTCAAATATTTACATGTAAGTAAATGTAATCAGCTGCCCCCTGCCTCTGCTGTTTGCTGGAGACTGAAGTCAGCTTTGACCCTGTTACTGAAATTGCTCCATTTATAGCTGTATAGGATTATGGATACTGAAATCTTGAGTCCAGTCATTTTTTATCATGGCGGCTGTCATGCTCAAACTGCACAAACACTACCAGAGCAAGAAACACAACAGAACAACACAATGTGAGTGTGTGCCTTTTCAGGATAGATCTGTTACAGGATTGGATCAGATTCATTCTTATATTCACATTACTATTACATCCAGATTTCTTTTGTCAGTATTGTCCAGATACTGGATTAATTCCATCATTAGTACAGTAGTACAGTATATGCTAGCCCATGGTCATGTGTGTGTGTGTGTGTGTGTGTGTGTGTGTGTGTAACAGGTATAGAAAGCATATAGAAATACACTTTAAATTGAAATTTTTTTTGGCTGAGAGTGATATTTTAAGTCACGCAGTGTCACGGGCACACTTAGGTAAGAGCCAGTTTGTGCTGTGCAAGCATTAAGTGTGACTTCCTCTGGCAGAGCAACAATAGAAGGAAACTTTCTGGGAAAGACATGCCACGAGGTGACAGCAAAGGTTTGGGCAAAGATTTACAAACTCATACAGTATGCAGAGGACAAACACCCACTTACCAGTTACTGAACTCATTACAGATTAAAAAGGATATGAAGTTCATTAATTTGCATTTTAACATCTGACTGTCAGACTGGAGATATATTTTTAAAATCTGTACAGTAGCTGGTACAGTATGTAGTAAAGAACCTTTGTCCCAAGCTGGCAAATGAGGCGAAGCTGAGTCACTATAGACTGACAGACTGGAGGAGGTTATTGTAATGTCCATTGTGGATCTGACCACATTAGTGCATTCAGCTCAGTGTAAATTCCTCTGACACTACACTGCCCACTGCTTCTGTGGGAAAACTCCAGAGCGGTCTCGCTTGGGCCCGCGTGAAAAGCTGGTGTTGTCCTCTGCCCTACACTGACATTTTCATTGAGGGACATCATGTGAGCTTTGAGCTCTTTGTGTCCATTCTTCATGATTATTGCTCATTTTTCTCAACTGACACTTTGTCTGAAGTGCACTGAAACACTGTCTTTCATACAGTGCCATCATTTTGTAACGTCACTGGAATTATTCCACATATATTAATGCCGTGACAGGCTGTGTCCGAGTGGGAAGGCAAGAAAGGGGATTATTCTTTTAGCATTTAAATGAGTGACGATAATCCATCAAAGATAAAAAAATCAAGCAGCAATCAAACTGCTAATAATTATTTTGTGGTTGCTTTTGGAATTACTTTCAAATGTAGAGGCAAAACATAGGAAAATGAACCTCACTGACAAATGTATGTATCATATTCCTATAACATATATATATATAAATTTTAAAAAAAGTAATCTGTTGTGCTGCAGATTTTGAATATGATTTACTTAAACATGTTTCTCCTATATCTAATATAGGTCATGTTATTCACAGAATGCAATTAATAGGAGTTTCTCTTTTTAATTCAACTAATGATCAAAAATGCAAGTACTGACATATTATCCAAAAGGATTTATATAATGTTTTCATATCTTTAGCCACTCTAAAAACATGTGTGTGTGTGTGTGAGTTGTTATGGATAAAAATTGTCCTGTCCCTTCTGTTTCCGGCAGCAGAGCACACTGTCCAAGGCCCATTCCATTCCTGAAGTGCGCTTTTCCTTTTCCTGCTTGTCAGACAGTACTATTTTTCATTTGTGGGAAAAACAATGGAAAATCCAGTCTTTTTATAGAAAAAATATAAACATACATATGAGGAACTCTGACTCCAACTCTCCTAACAGGCCAAAGGGCTTCGAAGTTTTATTCTCAGTTATAGTTTTGAAGTTTTTATAAAATGAAGAATTCCTATGGAACGATTTAATCAAAACTTGAACTCAAATACATATTTTGACCAATGAATTCTAATATTTGGACCAAAATGTTTGAAATTGCTGTCAAATGTTTGACAAGCAGAACTTTTAAATGGGCAACACTGACCTCTGGTGCACAAAACAGTGTCCACTAGAAATCGTTGGAATATTATGGTTTGTGTTGGTGGATGGGTTTTTATATTTCTTCACTTATTTAGTAAACAGGGTTATAAAAATGTGGTTTAGATCTGGGTTTCTCAACCACTGGGCCGGCGGACCACTGATAGGCTGCGAAGGCTTTTGATTGGGCCGCGAATCTAAAATCAAGACAGGCCATTGGTCCATAATTGGTTATTTAATATCCTGTAATGTGGCCAAGTGGGCCTTGGCAACATGCTGGGATAAATAGCTGAGCCTTGAAAAGGTTGAGAATCATTGGTTTAGATGGCCCTGTTTCTTAGTCAGTTTATCATGTTCATTAGTGAACATATTTAAATGAGTGAACAGTGTTCATTTTCTACCACCAGAGGGAGCCAAAACACATTAAAACACAGGCTAGGTTCTAAAATCTCTGCTGGAGCTTATTTTATGTTCCACATTTGAGATTTGCAGTTTCATGAACCCAATTATCCCGGGACTATTTTCAAACCTCTCTTTGTCACACAAAGAGTTCATTTGTTAAAATTACTTTAAGACAGATTGTAAATTAGGGGTCTGTGGTCTGCCTGAAACACCTCCCCTATAACTTTGTATGGGCGGGGCTGAAGTAGAAAAGGAAGATATATTCAAAAAAGGATGGTATTTGTAATATCACAAAAACAACATTCAGAATAAAAAAATAAGGCTGGTTTCACAACTTGTTTTTTAAAACACGGACCCTTTAATGTAACCATACATAGTCCCTTTTATGTCTACCATACATAGACACACATTCACAGAAGTCTAAACAAATCTCAATATGTCTGTTTTTTAACGTATGCAGTACTCATTGTTTATTATTCAAGTTATAAAATGTTACAGGATTCTCAAGACATTCTTGACCGAGGCCCAATTTCTCCGGAACGTTTGATGACTGGCTGAGAGGTACAGTCTCCGATCTCTGCCCCGTGATTCATTGCCTGTAAGTGCTGATGTATAATGTGTGTTGCACTTCATAGCATGGCCTGTTAATCTAAATTACAGTACAAATAATATGCTGATTCCGTTCGCTGAATTTAACACATACATTTCTTATGTCTTACATAAATATGACACTCATTGCAAAAGAATGTCCCTGTGGAAAATAAAACACTATTCAAGATCTATACAAACTGAGGACTGAGGAAGTATATTTCAGTGGAACAGAGAAGGTGAGGGTTGAGGTTTGAGTTAGTCTGCACCTCTCCACATTCTTCAGCTCCTTCTGGGAAGGAGACGGCAGTTCTTTGTTGAGGGAAGTGTCCTTCTGTTTTTTATCTCGGGCCGAGGTTGGCTGGAGGAACCTTGGCAGTTGATGCACTTTTCTTGCCTTGATGGCCCTTTGTATTCAAGTTTGTCCCTTTTGGTGCAGGCTTCAAATAGAAGTGTAACTGAAGAAAAACAAACAATTACATGGATGCACACACACTGATCTGTAGAAGAATAGGCTACTGTACAGTACTGTGTAAAAGTCTTAGGCATCTGCAAAAATCATGTTTAAACTGTTTATATGAGCAGATGTATTTCACATTAATATTATGAAATATATGAAATAACTCAAACTAAAAAGAATAAATACAAATAATATTTTTCAGTAAATGGTCATTTCATGTGCAGTATATCAATGTCTTCCTTATGGAAGTTCTATAATACTAGTAGTTTCCATCAGAAACTTGGATACACCTCCTCATTCAATGTTTTATCTTTGTAGATAAAAACATCTAAATGATGTTTACTGGAATTATGCAGTAAACAAAAATAGAGTTAAACAAACCAGAATCTGTTCTGTATGATGATGGACTGTTGTTTTTTACTTAGTTAAATGGTTCTTTCCATAATGTGCAGTAGAACCGTAGTGGAACAGGATCACTAACTGTGGACCAACCCGATCCCAAACACATTAAGAAGGAGAGAAACTTCACTAATGAACTCTTGATGAAGAACTCCTGTTAATTAAAAAAACATTTCAGGTTGATTCCTCATGAATCTGATTGAAAAAATGTCAAGAGTCATCAGAGCAATAGGTGCTGTTTTCAATTATTTATTTATTTATTATTGGCTACATTGTAATGTAATATATATATATATTACAAGAAGCAGTTTTTACTATTTATTATTGAATACAAGCCTATACCTTAGGCTACAGTGGTCATGACATTATCACTGACTGAACACAAACCTATGA
>JBBPDC010089348.1:0-10051 GCA_037974485.1 Hemigrammopetersius urotaenia
ACACAGACACACACACAGACACACACGGCACCAACAGAGACACACACAGACACACACACACACACACACACATATACACACACACACACAGACACAGACACACACACACAGACACACACACACACACATACAGACACACACAGCCCCAACAGACACACACACAGACACACACACAGACACACACGGCCCCAACAGACACACACACACAGACAGACAGACAGACAGACAGACACAGACAGACACACACGGCCCCAACAGACACACACACAGACACACACACAGACACATACACACGGCCCCAACAGACACACACAGACACACACACACACAGACACACACACACGGCCCCAACAGACACACACACAGACACACAGTTAAATGAATTGCTAGTAGCAGTAATTGTGGTTAGGAGTATGTTATAGCTTGTACCAGAAGTAAGTAGTACATAAATAAAACTGATATGTCGTGATATTTGTACATAATTGTGTTATTATGTTTTAGTACCCAATAAGAAACTGAAGGCAGACTGCAGATAATAAGAATATAATAATGCACGTAATGAATGGCGTGAGGTTATCGAAGGGACTATTGTGAGGGTGTGTGACACTGGGAGCCCTGCCATGCTACCTGCTACCTTCAGTCATCAGGCTGTGCCAGGGATCCCAAGGCTGGAAAGAGTGGTGAGGTGGATCTGACTGTGTCGAGGCTACAGAAAGGTAGAAGTGGGTCTGATCTAGCTGGAGTTCTCTGGAGACGGCAGCAGTTTCAGTGGAGTGCAGCCTTGAACCCGGACCGCTGAGGGTCCTGAAGCCTGTTCTGAGAAAGACACAAACTGAGTTGGTCATAACCAGCACATTCCAGGACTTTTGAAGAGATACTGGTCATCAGTGGAGCCCCGCGAGGCTTTCTTCAAACTCGGTGGAGCGGAAGCGTAGCAGGTTTGCTGGATTTCCTCAGGAGAGAGGGGTGAGAAGCCATGGAACTGGACAGGCCGCCTCACAGTCAGGATTTCCCAATAACATTGATCTTCTCGTCTAAGAACTTTGCAACGTCTTCTGGTGAGAGAGCTGGAGATGCAGGGAGGAGGGATGGAAAGGTGGCACAGAGCTTGCGAGGGTTAGATGCAGATTCTTCAAATTTGGTTCTGAAGAAGGAGGACTTAGCAGAGCTTAGATCAATGGCAAATTTAGAGCAGAGAGAGCGATAAGAGATGAGCTCACCGTTCGTAAGCGTTTCCTCCGTCTTCTCTCGGCTGCTCTCGGCTCCCTGCGGTCACTTCACAGAACCTCACACAGCCATGGAGCCGGGAACACCGGACAGAGCTGACTACACCGGCGGCGGAGAGATGAGAGAAGGTCGTGGGTAGTAGGTTCAGCAGAGGAGATCTATTAATGACCAGTAAAAGTAAGAAAGTGAGACTGAGACTGATTTGTTCTGAATAAAACAACTCTACACTGACAGCACTGTGTGAGGTAAGATCTAGCACACATTAGTGCCGTGTGGAAAGTAACGTAGGGCTTGTGGCTGAATGGAAAAAATGTTTGTTTTTTTTTTCCAAACATTTCTGCAGAATTCCATCACTGAGAATTCCGATCGTACACAAATCCATTCAACGTTACCAATTCAGGTTGTTGTACAGTGTAGGGAAGGAGGAACCAAACAAATCTAGTCATTTAACGACAATCTAAACCAACTGTGTGTGTTTATATATCTCTCTTTAGGGGCTAGTCGTAAGGCAGGGTTTTCTACAGGAAATCAGGAAACTCCGGACCATTCAAACAATACGTTTCTCTAGAAGAGTGGGCTCCACATCTCACCATTCTCCAAATCGTTTTACACCTCAAGCGTTTAATAGTAACGTAGAAAATACCTGTGACTCGCATAAATAAACAAACCAGTCAGTGGTTAAAGAACAAAGTCAATTACAAAAAGATTACATAAAGAGATCACCCCTCTAGAATTAAAATTAGAGTCAGCAGATGTTAATCTGCCCTCACCCTTGTGTGTGGTGTTCACCCTTGTGTGTGGTGTTCTCTGTATTCACTGAAGCTGTTTTAAAAGACACTACAAAAGACATTTGTTTGGTGGAGCATTGAAGACCAGCGTCAGTAAACAGGCCTCCTCTACACCTGAGGCAGGAAACATCACGGGGTGAGCATTCGCCCACAGCCTGGAGTTCAGTAACTCCCTCACACACACACACACACACTCCCTCATCAGAGAATATGAGTCTCTCAGTCTCGGTCCGCAAACACACGGATCTCCAACAACAGGAAACTGCTCCGATCCTTTACGGAATGTTAATCAAAGACCAGCGAATGGAATACCTTGCCACTTTGTTTTCATCTTTATTGTAATAATGAACTGTGACAATACTTATCATTATTATAAGGACACTTTATAATGCATAGTAAAACCCCACAGGAGCGATGTACTGTACTGTAGTGCACGGTTGATGACCACAGTCCGTTTCCGTGCATTAAGAACATCAGTTCTGGAAGTCTGCGACCTTGATTATGTAACACAGATTCAAAACTCCACCCACGATGAGCCGGCCACGAGAGGATGTCGCACTGAAACTGCTCGCACGGTCGTGCATAATCGCTTTAAAACATCGGTGTCCACCTGCACCTGTACACCCCGGATATTAGATTCGAAATATGCCCAAGTGGTGCGACTGTCTAAGCATCGGTCCTGTAACCGGGAGATACCGGGAGATTCCTGGAAGTATGATAATCCAGGATCATTTGGTAGGACGGCTGTAGTTCTCCTCTCAAGGCTCAGAGTGGTGCTAGTCAGTGTGACAGAACTGGGGGTTCGTGTTCTCCCCCAAAATGAACTAGGGGTCTAGAACTCATAAATGTATACATTCGTACGTACATACACACATTAACACACAAAGTGTATGAATCAACAACACAGTATAATAATCATATACAGAATATTTTTGAGATGTTGTACTAGTGTATCGGGGGGGGGGGGGGCAGTGATGTGTTAAATTACACGTACATTTGACTGATACATGAATGAAAGCACTCTACAAACACGTGAGTCACACAGGCACTGGCTAATGGGATTCTGCAACGGCCCACTGGCTTCTGTTATACAGGTTTGGAGTCAATGTGTGTGTGTGTGTGTGTGCGCATGGCATAGCTGGGCGCCTAGTATTTAGGGAGCTGCCCCTGCATTCAGAAGGCTATGGGTTTAAATCCCAGGCTTGCCAGTGGTATTGCTGAGGTTCCGTCCCCCACACACACACACACCACTGCGCTGCACGATCCTTCTGCTCAGTGCATTCCTGCATCGCTTATTTAACGTGACCTAATCGTTAACCCCACATCAGTTACTGTACAACATCTGCGTAACAGACGATCGTTTAATAATTGAATTACAGCAGCGTCACCTTTTCTTCCCAGACGCTGGAGCTGCGTGTGTCGAGTTAGTGCTGCATAACATTACCCCACTGTGCTGTGGTCATAGAGAGGCCTAGTGAATAGAGGTGAAGGGGTGGTTTGGCATAGAGATACAGTGTGTTACACAACGGGGAATCGGGTCGCTGCTTTGTTTTGTGCTAAAACAGCACTCTGATTCAGACCTATCCACAGCGGTAGCAAAACTCAACTAAAGCCATTTTATTTGTTATTCACAAGGACCAGCAACCCCTACATATCTTTCATTTTGTATTATTAGTTTGTATTTAATATCACAGATTACTGGTACCTGTGTTAATCTCACACTATCATGAAATAATGGCAGGCATCAAGTGGTGTTTTGATAAGCAGTTCCTGTGATTACCTTCTGTAGAGGTTCCCGAAGCAATAAACACTTCTGAAGAACTCTAACTCTGTAAGTCTCTCTACAATCGAGCTTTTCATATCACGCCACGCCGATTGACTGTTTACACCTTATTATGGAGATATTTGAAAAAAAGTGCAATTCTACTCGAAGATAAATAGCCATCTCAATGAAATGACTCGAGTAAAAGTAGCACCAAATACCACCTCAGGAAAACAAACATGCTTTTAAAATACTAGAGCTTTAAACTCCGACCTAAGGGAAATTTTGGGCACCGTTCTTCTTATTTTGGGATAAAATCTTAAGATTCAAAAGTCAAGAGCTGTGTGGGGTCCAGGAGATCAAACCCACAG
Source organism: Hemigrammopetersius urotaenia (assembly GCA_037974485.1). Classification (NCBI taxonomy): domain Eukaryota; kingdom Metazoa; phylum Chordata; class Actinopteri; order Characiformes; family Alestidae; genus Hemigrammopetersius; species Hemigrammopetersius urotaenia. Next base: position 4,149 of record JBBPDC010089348.1, read on the forward strand.
TGCAGACCGAGATTCCGTCCTCAATAAACACACATTTAAATCTGCACAAAGAGAAGTAGGCTACAGAGTACCAAAATAAAGACCACATCCATGAAAAAGTCAGAAAACGCAACAAACTAATCACCTTTTAACAGCTGTGTTGAATATCACAGATCACGACGCATGACTTTGAATCTGAAACTGCTTTGCGGTGTCAGAAATGACCGAAGGAAAAGCAGCCGATGAAAGAAAACCCAAAGCATTTCTGTGGTACTGATAACAGGTGAACATGTAAATGTGGTATTAGCAATAAGACCTAAGACATTTACCGTTTGTGGTGAGGCAGCGCTGCAGAAGTGACACTGCGCATCGCTTACAAAGATATCAGCAGAAGCAGATGGCAGATTCCACCAATCACTTGATGCTATTCATGCCAAAGCCGCCTGAATCGGGCAGACATTGATTTCCTGAGAGCGACCCCCGGGAGACCGCTGTATTGTCGGGCTGTCCCGCTGCTGGTGATTTATATATTTTAATCATGAGTTATTGAGGACTGAGGCGCAGAGGCAGGTGTGTCTCGTGCCATTATTTCCCCCTAAAGGTCAATGTTTGTCCCTTTCTCTTTCTTACCATGGTCCCAGACGCAACATTGTTTAAACTGACACGGCTGATTCTTAATTAACGGAAACAAAGGATTATGGGCACATGTGATGTAATTACATCAAACACTACACAAAAAAGTCAACACAGGAAGGTCACCTGACCAAATCTGCAAAAAAAAACTCTAGCAGACTTCGCTGGCCTACAGCACAACTGCCCTTTAAACGTCTCTGAGGGAAGGTAATCTATATGTATCCTATCAGTGACCACATTCTACACTCTTGACTTGAGTCAAATTAAATAAGCAAAAATGAATATACACGTATTGTATCATAAATCTTAAACTGTGCCCCTAAGCCATGACGCCTCCTAGCAATTATTAAATATTATTATTCATTTGAAGTAAAATAAGGTAAGCGTCTGCTGGTCTACTAGGTTCTTATGATATTACAGTGACTCCTACTGGACAGGTCCTGAAATGACTCCAGGTTGAACCAGTGCTTTTGTGCATTTCAGGACCAGTCTTATTGGACATATTCCCCCTAATTGTTCTTTAAGGTGAAATGCGTTGGTTTGCTTACACACTAATCGGATGTTTCGGCAGCAAGTACAGATATTCTGTGTCATCTGACGAAATAGCTGCAGGCATCAGGACTCCTGATGAACGGTTGATGGTTCATCTTTTCATTCTGGAACCTGTGCAGCTTCAATTAAAATTATTCTGAGAGGAAAAAATAAATAAATAAATACTTTGAGAGTAAAGTCATGAACTAAAAGTTGCTTATTTGGTACAGATTCGTCAAACATTGTGCAGAAGTTTTAAAGGTTTTCAAAAATGTTGGCAAAGACTCAAAGCTTAGACATTTTTTTGAAATCTCTGAACTCAAAGTCTTGCCCAGGAGCAACTATCATCAGAAATGAAACAGTGCCATTACTTATAGATTTGGATTGGGAAAATGTAAGCAGTATTATATCATAATATGACTATTGCTAATATTACTGTATAGTACATTTTATATGTAATAATTATGAATAATTCTATTGTAATTTTCTTGTCACGGTCGCCTCCCCGTCCCCAGAGTATTCGTTTATCCCATTTGTTTTGTCCCTGATGTCTCTGTGTTTTCCTTTCTTTCGTTTCTGTCTCCGTGTTGTACCTGCCCGCATCCCATTCTCCCTCCATTCCTCCCTTTCCCCCTTGTTCCCTTTAGAGTCAACACGTACGCGTCCCGATTAGTTTCACCTGTGTCTCGTTTCCCGCACATTTAATTCCCAACCTGAGCCCGACTCAGCGTGCCGTATTTGCTCTCCTATGTGTGTGTATGCTTCCCCACCTTGTTCCTTGAACGTTTTTCCTTTGTATTGACTGTTTCTTGTTGTTTCTCTTTTCTTTCACAGGCTCGTGCTATGCATTTTTGAGTTGGCTCTGCCCCCTGAGAGATCCTGATTCTGTTTACCACGTTTATCTCGCCTGTCGGCTTATACCGCCCTGATCCTGACTTATAGCTAGCACGAGCCTTGTCTTTTGTTTTGTTTATGTTATGTTTTCATTGTGTTTTCTGTTTCTGGTTTTCTGAGTCAGGATTTTGGTTATTTACTTTGGTTGTGTTTTCTGTGTTGTGTTTCTTTCTTAAACATTTCTTTAATAGTTTGCGTCCCTCCCCTTTCCCTATACATACACCATGACATTTCTCCGTTGCCATTCTGCTAAATCCAGCACTAGAGCGAATCATTCAGAGACCAAAGCCATGACGGAGTCTCACAGAGCCTATTAAGTAGGCTCACTCCCCCTCTGACTCCACACTGAGAGGATACAACAAGGATCGGCTTGTAACCAAAGTTGCTCAGCTACGTTTACCATGAATTAGTCATTCCTCGACCCTGGAGCAAGACAGTGAAACTGGTCCGTGAATAAAGAAACTAACCTGAACAGCTGCTGTGCTCCACTTACCCTGGAGATCCTGCAGAGCAGAGCTCTTGGCAGATTAACTGCCAGTCTTATGGAAAGTTTGTTCAGCACTGGGAGCTGTCCAATGAATCAATCGGACTGAACGCATCAAGAGCACAGCAGGAAACGGACTCGCTTCAAAGAAAACTGACTGATGGATAAACTGAGCTGGAGTTACGGCTGGGATTAGTTACATTTGACAGTTGCTGTCTCACTGCTTATTGCTCCTGAACTATAGCTTCATATATTACAGTTCATAAGTTCTATTGGTACTGCATATCTCCTAAAAGGATGGCCAAACTTCTACCAGCCCAGGAGGCTGCCAAAATTTACCACACCAATTATGTGCGTAATGCCAGGGCCATCGGTGTGCTCTGGATCATATTCACCATCTGCTTCGCTATCATCTCCATGGTGGTCTTCATCCAGCCTTATTGGATTGGAGACAGTGTGGATACTCCTCAGTCGGGTTATTTTGGACTGTTCCACTACTGTATTGGCAACCCCATCACCGGAGAACTGGTCTGCAAAGGAAGCGCCCTGGACTTTGGCTCCATTCCCTCTGGAGCGTTCAAGACCGCCATGTTCTTTGTGGGCATTTCCTTCCTGTTGATTGTGGGCACCATCGGCTGCTTCAGTTTGTTCTTCTTCTGCAACGCTGGTAGCGTCTACAAGATTTGTGCATGGATGCAGCTGGCGTCCTGTAAGTGCTGCTGTTCTTTTCACTTCTCTGGCAAGCAGATCTGAGGCAGCAAGTCTGATGTTCAGTGAGGGCTGCTATGTCTCTCGAAAGAGGCCTAAAACATAAAACATAAAAAAATCCACCACAAACTGAAAAGTGTTTGGCAGGGAAAGAGAAGCGTGGGCGTTTAAGAGTTCAGAACTGTGGCTAGTTCCATTTAGGTCTGGCATTGCAATGCATAAGCTTCCATCGTTCTTAGAAACGCGAAATAGACCTGTTTACCCACAGTGTCTTCTCTGTGCTCCAGCACATTTAAATCTACCCAGGACAGGTTTGGCAGTATATTACTGGAACTGGGTGCATTGGGAGTAGACAGACTTCTCATACAAACCATTTAATACTAAAAGATGATGATGTAAAGACAAATCAATTATAAGAAACAATAAAAATAGTTTGTTCAGAAGTCTAATATGCACAATTTTTCCACTTAGACTCATTTTGCTAGTTTAGAACACAAGAACACAAGCTAGGAAGCGAATGATAACAACAAAGAGGTCCAATATTTCCCACGAACTTCTACTAACTGAGATGTCTTTCTGCAAGGCATTCCAGCTAACATGGAAGACTTTTTATTTATGTTACATCTTAGACTTCTCTGTATTCATGGTGGTCACTGCTAGGAAAACGCTAGTTCTGTCAATACAAGCTCTGCTATGAATAAAGGCTGGCCTCCATCGACGTTTTGTTCGTTTGTGTAGCTCACAGTAAGTCGTGTGTGTCCAAAACCCAATCAAAAGGGAGTTGCACCTTAATGCTGAGCATGTTGAGAGAAGTTTTAGGGATTAGGCATGAATTGTCTGATTGACTGCTTTTGAGGTAAGGGCTGTGAAACCCGTTTCTGTGCCACGCCTTTATAGAGCCTTTGAAGGTCCTGTGGACCTCAGCTCAAAACATCGCAGAACATGTTTATGTAATGAAGAACACTCATGAATGAAAAGCAAGAGTGACAGTGAGAGTGGTCTGTAAACCAACACCACCACTCGAGCCTGAGAGAGCCTGTGAGAGTCTGTGGTGCTAATAAACAGATCTAGTGTGACGCTGTGGAGGTAAATAATAGATAGCTGTTCAGCCGGCGTCCTGCACTGAACGCATGTCTGCCTGGAGTTGCCAGGCAACTGTCTGAGAGCAGAGAAGTTTATTTTCGAATATGATTAAGGCATTTGGAGTGTAAAGGCACATCTCACTCCTTACACTCTCGTCATGTTTGTTTGCTGCTGATCAGGTTTTGAAAACCGTTCCAAACCCGACAGAATGAATGTAGGGCGAGAGAAAGGGAATGGTTTTAAAGGGAACGAAACCAAACCTGGTTTATAGTTTTCATCAGCTCCTCTGGAGGCACAGACACGAGCCTCTCACTGGCTGATAGGGAAAAAACAGCGTTAATGCCAGGGTTTGTGTATGTGGGCGGGTTTATGGTCCTTGAACACAAGCCAAGAGTTGGCTCTTAACACAGTACAGCCTATAAAAACCTCTCTGAAAGAATCTAAATTTATACCACAGAGAAGACTTGGTGCTAATTACAGAGAGCTTATCAACACTTTGCGCTGGGGGGAGTGGTTCACTGGTCTAGGATCAGTGTGAATTTATCGTAAATCCCTGTATCGTCATGTTTTGTCATGTTTAATCAAGCGATTAAAAATGAGTCTAAATAATAATAAGTTCTCTTATATAAAAGTATTTACATTTTTTAATGAATGACGGCATATGAGCGAATGAATAATCTACATTACGGACTTTCAACGTCTCTTTTATTTAATACAGGGCTCCAAATGGCGACTAGATTTCTTATTTTGCGACTCGTTTTTAAATTTTCACTGGCGACCGTCTTTCAAAACCAAGAGAAACAAAAAGTACAAGAAAACTGTCATCTCATAACAGTGTGCAGATCCTACTGTTACTACTACACCACACCGTCACGGGATTATAGTTATAGTTATAGGAATTTCAACTCTTTTTAGGGAGTCGCATCATCAGGATCAGATCACTTTGGCTCCCATAGACAGACGGGGAGACCGCCAGCGTGGAGAAAGCATCATCCTTTCCCTCTCACACACACTGTGTGGTTACAGTGTTATCACTAGAGCGGCTCTGTAGTAAATATATACAGGACGGGATCTAATGCGAGTTTTCTGTAAGAGTGTTTGGTGTTGGAGTGCGGTACAACCTCCAGAGCTGTGGCCCGGACAAACTAAAGGCGCTTTCAGACCCAATAAAAATTAAAGAATAGACAAATTTATTTATTTTTTTTTTAGTTTTATATTTATTATTGTCTTTATTATTATCGTCTTTATGCTCCTGCCAGAGATACAGTATATAAATGAATAGGGCTCAACTGTCAGAGAGTCCTGCTCAGACACGCTTTGTTCGAAACCCACCAAACTTCATGTGATACCTCAGACCAACGTCCCCGACACACAAACCTGGTTGGTTATGATCAGTCTTTTCCTTGAAATCGTTGAATGAGAAAGTGTGTCCATACTCGTGTGTGTGTATATATATGTATTAGTGGTGGGCTGTTAACGTGCTGCGTTAACGTGTGACTCTTATTGGGCGTTCTAAATCTATTCACAAAGTTGGGTTGGGAGCTGGGTCTGTACTACGCAAGCTATGATGACTTTCACCTTGATATTTTAG
>JBBPDC010089359.1:0-10051 GCA_037974485.1 Hemigrammopetersius urotaenia
GGGGGGGTCTTTAGTGGGAGGGGGGGGGGTCTTTAGTGGGAGGGAGTTTTGCTTCTGGACCATATTATTTTGAGAAATATGTAGTGTTGAAGCAGGCATGCAAGAATTCACCCCTATAACATGTTCCACTTCAAGACATGGTTTATAGTCAAGAGAGTACTTTGCTGATGTTGCTAATAACCCATTAAATGCTTTAAAGAGTAGGTTTGTTTATGCTAACTCATCATTTCACCAGATTTCACTGCAACCAGAGACTGACACATACAACCCCTAGCATCATACACACTATGGTCACTGCTGTCTCTGCTGTGCTCCCACTAATCCATTCCACAAAAAATATCCGGTCAAGAAACTGACCAGAGATGAACGTGATATGGCAGCTGAGTAACTGTGCAGCAGATGGGCTACAGTTTGCAAGAGTACACCTGTAAAATGGAGCTATAAGGTAGATTTTTCTAATAAAGTGACCAGAAAGTGGGTGGGGGGAGAAAGAATCGTGAGTCGAAGCAGTAACTCATGATTTGGTTCAATAGACAATTCAGGGTTCATGCGTAACGTGGCCTCTTATGAGAACGCAGTACAGCCCACAGTGTGAACCCATCCAACAAGTGAAGCAGGGGGCTGCCACTAATGAGGGGCGCCGGGGAGCGGCGAGGAACCTCAGCGATGACACTATCAGTGTACGAATTCCAAAGCGTAAGATTGAAAACAATACATTATTACGATATTAAAAGTTCTGAATGAACTAAATTGAGTTCTGGAACAACTGTGGGGGGGTTGTGGGGTGATTTATGACATGCTGGAAAGGGTTGTACTGATTTAACTATATAAAGTCATGGGAAATAATTAGGACACACCATTAACTATTCGGTTATTCCTGAAGAAATGTTGACATATTGATGTCTAACCTTGTTTTTTTTCATCTCTGATTTAGTTTACAACCTTGTTGTAAAGAAACGATATCAACAAAAAATGCGTAGTCTAGAAGGACACCCTACCCCCTAATAGCTAATGTTACACCCCCTTGGCTGATATAACCGCATTGAGATGCTTCTTGCAGCCACCAATCAGTCTCTGACATTGGTATGAGGAACGTTTGCCCCACTCTTCAATGTAGAATTCTGTCTTTTATCTTTTCATGACTGTAAACAAGGCAGATGCACAAAACATAATTATTAGAACGCTTATTCCCTACAATGCATATTAATACGTTGTTGAATTGTGATTTCACAATATTTTTATGCATCATTACGTTCCTAATATACTAATATTCCAAATATCATAATATGAAAGAGGGCTATATAGTGGAATAGAAAATGCATAAGTTGGCTTTTTATTCTCTGCACGGGGACGATTTGTCAAACGGGGAGCTATTTCGGATTCAGCCAGCACCAGCTAATCAATGGGAGCGTGGAGACAGCACTGTTGAAATGATGAGGGGACAGGGCAGAGGCAGCTGTGGAATTAGTAGCACTGCAGATGTGAAATGCTGCATTACGATGCTGCTAGAAGGGCTGAGGAGTAACATTTGCCCTTTGCAGGAGGCAGGCCGCTACAAGGAAAGGAATAGAAGGAAAATGTATCATTTTTTGACACCTTCTGCATGTCTGGCAAGATGGAGCACAGTATTTCAGTGAAAACCAATCAGTAAAAAGATCCAAAAATATGTAATAATGGGTAACTGTACAGCGAGTGTATAGAAATGACATTTTGTGTAGGTGTGTTATTCTAATATAAATTGCATTTATATCAGAAAAACAGAACGTGTTGATGCAGGCATGCATACAAGCTTGCATTACTCTCGTTTCTAGGATCAATGCGAAACACTATTTGAATACTCAAAGGCTCAGAACCATTTTCTTTATTAAAGATTTTTTTAAATGTGATGTGTAATGAATTTTACACACTGTTTTGTATTTGTCACATTTTGTGATTATTATTATTATTATTATTATTATTATTATTTGTAAATGCAATAATAACAACAACAACAACAACAACAACAACAATAATAATAATAATAGGTTTCAGATATTTTTGTTTCAGGACAAGAAAACTCCCAAAATACCCCATAAAACAACGTAAACCTAATTAAGTATTTTTACGGGTCGGTGAGGCGCAACGTGTATTGACTGTCTGTTTACGTTTACGGCATTTAGCAGACGCTAAAGCGACTTCCATTCGCTAACTACGGGAGCAACGTGGGGTTAAGGGTCTTGCTCAGGGACCCAGTGGTGGAATGATGAAGGTAGGATTTGAACCCACGACCTCTTGGTCTGGAGGCGAGTGTCCTACCTCCTGAGCTACCTTGTGCACACCATGTTGCCCCAGACACCACAATTGTATCATCTCATTCAAATACAGCTTTATGAGTCCTGTAAACAGGAAGAGTGTAACGATTAACTAATTAAATCTATTTTCTGGATTCTGACAAGCACTCTCTTTAGAACTTACCCAACAAACAGGTGATACACTGATTATCAAAAGATCATGCTTTTAGGGTCATAGCATAGGGTCATCTGAGGTGAGATAATGTGGACGCAGCACAGTAACAATAACATCTTTTAATGCACTTTACTGACAAAAAAAAGAAAATCCTCGGAATACCAGACACAGAATATGGAAACGATACAGATATTAGCAAAGCCATTCTCTCTTCTCCTCATCTCCCTCTTTCTCTAAGGCCTGTGCACAATCCTCCACAGCCACGATGACATCTCCATTCCAACCTGCTGCACCAGCGACTTATCAGTTCTCACACTTACTTGATCCTGTGTGTGTATGTGTGCTTTTAAAAGATAACTCAGCCTTATTGACAACAGTTCTACATCTGTTCCACTTAAGTCCACTCTGTTTTCATTTGCTGAACGTCCATTACACTGACCACAGCATATAATATTCTTCCATTTCACTCTCAGCCTACACAACCCATCTGTCTGCTCTTCCCATGATACATCTGTACAATTCCTCGGCATCACACTCCTTTACTTGCCTCCTCACCCCTCAGTCTGCAGTTTGGCTTTCAGTTTTTATTCCTTCATTTTGACCGTAGCGTGTGCCAGTCATCGGCCCGGCGCCAAATTCAATTAATTACTCCGTTGCCCAGTGAAAATGCCCGGACGGCAGGCGCGCTGTCTCTTGCCAGTAATCCGCAGAGACTCCCGCTCTGCTGTTTGATCCCAAAGTAGAGGCTTGCATGCCACTCACAGCCATTTTCTCCACTCGTAGGGTCGAACAGACCCCGCATTCATACAGAAGGCCTGAGGCGGATCTGGGGTCGGTCTCCTTCTGCGCGAGCGCTGAATTCAGTCACTGTGTGCGAAAAAGCCAGCCTCATCCAGAAATGCTGCTCGTAGTTCACCCTCCCGCCACTTTGTTAGAATGCCCGCCCTTGTCAGTGTACAGTAACAGACTGTAAGCCATTTAAGCCGGCGTCAAACTGTGCGAGAAACGTTGCAAATGAAATGAAATCCTATTCTAGGTTGTGCAAAATTAACTGCAAAAACACTAACAGCAACTCACATAGTCTAGAGAAAATATATAGAAATCTGACCGTCTCAGCAAAATGTACTTTACTCTCAAAATAAGCAAATTTACAGAGGAACAGAGAAAGATTTACCTTGAAATGAGATGATATAGTTAAAATCTGTACACGTTATATAAAAAAAATATTATATACATGTTATTTACTGTTTATGTATCAAACATGCAGATACAACACTATACATATATGATACATACATCATATAGTGGCAAAATATATGACATATATATCATACCTTCTTTGGCAAAATTATATTTTCATCCTATTTTCAATATGTTTCTGTTTTTTGTTGCTGAGTTTTAGTTACTGTGCAGCTTGATGAAATTGCTGATGATATGAAGTGACCGTTCTGCTTAGGTGACCAGTTTTATTCCCAAAAACAGTTTGCATACCCCCTGGTCAAAAGGCACAAGAAGGAGGTCACTTCATTCCCTTGAAGTCATGGCCATGGATGGCTGTGGCATTGTTGAGGAGTTTAATTCCCATGAAGACAGGGATGAAATTTAGCTTGTTGCACCACTGGAGCTTGAAGAAAAAGTCATATTTAAGTCTTAATCTTTAATGATCAGTAACTGCCATACTGAGATATAGCCTCCAACTAGTCCTCTGGGCCTCCTGACCCATTACAATTACCGATTTCATTTGAAGTGTTTGAGTGAATAACCATATTCAAATGATTCAAAACATAACATGTTTGATCACAATAATGCAGGGCAATTCATAACCATGGTATATCACTTTGGAGGGCATATCCTGATTTACAGAAACAGCATTTCAATATGTGCTTTTGTCTAAATGTAGCATCAAACTACTTAGTTCTCTGAACGGATTTTGAGTAAATGTTTGATTCAATTCCTATTTTTCAAATATCATACTTTTTTACAGCAATGTTTAGTCCTACCAGCTTTCTTACGACGGCAGCGACAGTGAAGAGGTGACCCAAGCCTGGCACTCGTCTGAGATGTTTTATTCATATGGTTCCTGAGCTCATATGCATCACAGCTCTCCCAGTGATGAGAACGGTGACCTGCGATCAGTTAAATGGCTGGAAGGAAATGGTGTAAGATCAGCATTCCTACCCAGGTGTACACGCACGGTCCAGTGGTCTCTTTCCAATGGCCAGACAGGACCAGAATACAAGATCTTTGGTAGACTCCAGTCAAACCACACCCAAACCAAATGGACAATATAAGATAAGATAAGAAAGAACTTTATTTACCCTGAGGGACATTCTTTTGTCCTCATAGCCATCTATGCATGTAGACAAATAGCTATCGTAGCTTTGCAGGTTTTGCCAAAATGCCTTGATCTGATAAGGCAGAACAACATAGCAGTGTTGAAATTAGCCATAAATTAGCTAAAGCACCAATAATGTTGTGCAGGCTAGCATCCCTGGACTGGGGGAAGGTTGCAACATGGTTTCCAAACGACACATTACACTATCTCTCGCTCCACATGCACTGGCTTTGTCTAAGACCGACTGAGGTTTCTCAGAAAGAGCTGTAATGCCAGGATGATGTTAAGGCAGGGGGGCTCAGAGGAGAGGAACTAGTCTAACCAGAGAAGGAGAAGAGAGAAGTACAAATGAAGAAGGAAGGGAGGTATATAAATATATATGTAAACAGAGAGAGAGTCAGAGAGAGAGTGCAAGAGAATTGCTTAGATGAAGCAATACCAGAAAAGGACAGATTTGCAAAGCAAATGGTGTGTTGAAATTAGGTCAATTACATCAACACTGGACCAGGCCACAGACATCAAGAGCGAAGCACTAGAATAGTCCATTACAAATGCAACTCCCAAAGACGGACCTACACCTGCCTTTTGCATTTTTAATTACACAAACAAAAATGAACTGCATCCCTGACCGCTTCACACAGCCGTAGGCCACCAAGCTTAAAAACCTAAGCGGTGGGATCGGCCAGGAGTGCCCTATTGTAATCTGTATAATACTCCACAGAGCATTAGCTTCAGTGCCCATGTCTTTATTCACCTCCAGAGAGAGAGAGGGAGGTAGGTAAAAAGCTGAAAATGCCCTAATCCTCTCATCCATATGGCATACAGTGACAAACGTTTGGGTGTGCTGTACCACAGAGGTAAGCGAGCCTGGCTTCACAAGAGGGCACGGGATTTAGTAGCTAGCATGGGATTTAGTAGCTACATTTTAACATCCCAAAAATGGTAAGCAAGCAGCCTTAGTGACTTGAGGAACGAGAATCAGGTCTTAAAATGAGCAACATTCCATCCGAAGGTGGCGCAGGAACAAATCGGGCCCGAAAACGCAACAGAGGGAATATATATTGTTAAGAAAATGCTTTAGTGAACAGTTTTTTTTGTCCTTTTCAAAAAGCAAAGCACGACAAAGCGATGGAACCAGGAGTATCCTGTTACACAGTGTGAATGAGATGCATCTTCCGAATAACTGTACTTGCCGTTTCATGTTTAATTCATGCAGTCCCCGAAAACTTCAAAGGGAAAGAAGCTCCTCTAGGTTACTTTCAAACCAAGCGAGGGAGCAAAATGACAAGCGTTATCAGAAAAAAGGGCCGCTACACTATTTGGGCTAGTTATTGTGAGCGGCCGGACAGAACCAGTCTGTCTGCAAGCGGGCAGACGATATCCTCCACTCACTAAAGAGGACAAAGGCTCTCTTTAAGTCCATCCCTGATGGGAACGTTTCATACTGTACTCTTCCTGAAGACTCTCAGCACTTCACTAGTGATAGCCAGAGTGGACACTAAACAGAACTATCAAGGTGGAATGAATACTCATGGAAATTTTTGACTCATGGTAAAAGAACAATGGCTTACGTCTGTCAATACTGATTATACCATATAAATATATTATCCCAAATTATCAGAATAACAATCATGTCTCTCTCTCTATATATATACATGCAATATATTACACAAAACATTTTTGATTTTTGGGGAAGCTCTGTTAGTTTTGTTTGCCATGAAGCTCAAAAATAAACTTCAGAAACTCAGATCCATTTGGCAGTGAAATGAATTAACTGAGCAGGAGATTGATTCAACAGTGAAACAAACATCATGGGACGAATTGTGCTCTAGGGTCTCACTGGAGAGCTAAAACGAATGGGCATCCAGAGTAAAACCGAATAAAAAAAATGTACGCGCTTTCATGAGAACGTTTGGGCACTGTCTAATCAAGATAATGAGACCAGGGACATCAGGGTAAAAACAATAGCAGTGATTGGACTTTTTTTTCCCCCCTACTGCTCTCATTAAATCACATTACATATGCATTACATCACTTTTGCAGATATGCTTGAATAAAGCCCGATCCATTTAGATAATTGCGCCCGACCCCAGATGTATCTGATGCGAGTGATGGACAATAGTTTAGCCAATGCCCTATTTGACACACCTGGCACAGTGTGTGAACGATTTTATAATAAAGATTACATGCGGTTGGAATACGGGCAATGTGGACACACAGAGAAAAGCTAGACGGATCAAATTAAGAGCATTTGCAGGACACACACACATACGCACAGCTTGTGTAATGCTCTTTGAGGGTTTACCACTCAACTGTGCATTACTGCTACAGTGTTGTGCAAGCTTATACTCATGGGCACTCACTCAATTTGTAGTCATGCAGTGTTTTTGGTGTCAGTCCTGTTCAGCGGTGTCATTAATTACCCGCAAGTGCAGTTGAACAAGAAGGACGCTGCTCCGAAACGGGACGTGTGGCTTTTTTTTCCACTGTGTTTTTCTTTCTGCTCTCAGCCTCACTTCGTCTTTCTTATTCTCCAATTCTGCTTTCCCTCCCCATCTGGCTGCCCCTCTCCGGACCCCTGACATGATGGATAATCGGATCTCACCCCACAGTGAATGAGCCCTGGAGCTGATTAGCACTGTGCCCAGCCTTCAGCGAATTTAAAAAAAAGATGGACTCGACAGCAGCGTCAGGGTTTGGGGGGAAAGCAGTGGAAGGTGGTGGAAAAAGAAAAGCCTATACAGACAAAGCCGATAAAGGGAACGAGAAAGCGGAAAGGGTAAAGAGATGGATAGACAGGATGGGTGGGGTTGTTCTGGCATTATCTCACAGCTGTCACTCACAATTGGAAATGGAGGGGCTCCAAAGTTCCAGACTAAACGCTGAACCTGGGCCAGAGAGACGCCTTCTGTCAATCATCGATTCCTATTCCTGCTGCATCTTAACATAGTGTGAAAGCCAGGAACGCTTGCTAGCAAGAACATTCTCCCACCGGCCAAGTGCTCGACGATAAATGTTCGTTAGCAGAGCCAGCAAGAACACCAGAACCTGACCATGTTTGGAAATGGGGAGTCTAGCAGTAACACATTGGTGTTTAGCAAGTACTACACAATGTACTGTTTGATGATACAGCTGCCGGGTGTCGAGGAAACAGCCCGAATCATTCATCCGATACCACCCAACTTTGACACCCAAGAAAAACAACAACCTAAGAGATTTGTGTTCTGCACCTCGTGAAACATCCCTCTCAACCAGCCATTTTCAGACCACAGACTGAGTCCAAAACCAGACTTTGAGTGCTTGAGGACGACAGAATGTGTGTACCTGCTTGACCTCTTGCTTGAGTTACTTTATCTCTTTGGCTGCTTTTGCTTATGAAAAAATTATGTAATCAAATGGAGAAATTCAAACCAAAGGGCATCACCTTTGATCAGGAAAGTTTTAAATCTGGAGCACTCCAAAGGCCTCCCCGAGGGACGCCTCGACGTCTGCATGTTTCACAGCTTTCATTAGTCTCATAAAAAGAATGAAAACAATACTACAAAGGGAAATATCTTGGCTACTCTGGAAACAATCTATTCTCTTAGAACTGCATTCTTGCTAGGCAGGTCGTAAGACATGCTGCTGTATTTGCTACTATTTAACACGTCGGGTAAAAAAGGAGCTAATTTAGAATGTCAGCAAAGGTAATGCACAGCATTTATATCTCCAATAAGATGTTTTTCACAACTTTATAATAAAAGTCTACTCTTCCACCTCATTCTCACGCCAGTGGACATTTGTACAAAGGCCTTAAAAAGTAGGTGAAACCTATAAAGCGGCAGTGAGTGGAGGTACAAGGCAGGTGTATCTGACATTAAAAGGGTGAATGCATGCATGTTCATGTCCTGAAAACCATTTATAACCCTTCCTAACTAGGCAACTGGAACAGATCGGTGCAACCAAGTGAAGATAGAAGATAATGACCCTCCCTCGTTTTTTCCTCCATTTTATATCCATTATATTTTTTCTGCTAGCTAAATTTAAGCCAACTCCACATGTGGCATCACCAAATAATCAGAGGCATTTACAATAAACTTTCTTTAGAGATTGTGTTTTTGTGTGAAATAGATCCACCAAAATGTCATATGTCCACCTCCTCTTTGAGTTATTGCAGGCTTTGCCCTTTCCTTATTGCCACAGCATGCTACATATTATACTTAGGAAATAAATATATTGAATATTATTACACACTTGTGTGTAAATGACATGCAAAATTACACACAGGGGAATTTGCACATCCTTCCACAAATGGACACACACAGCACCTCAATCCACCTCTTACAGCCAGTTAACCTCTACCTCATTTTCTTTTTCACTTTATGTTAACTCTCAGCTTCTATTTTTGCTGCACTCTCTCTCTTTCTCTAGGTCTATGTTTTTTCATCTCGTTTTCCTTTTCCTTCGCATGAGCGCCTTTTTTCTACTCCCTCCTCACGAAGGCTGTCTCCCTTGTAAACTAGTCGAGTCATGTGAGCTCCCAAGACCTTCGGGGGTTCCGTGGAGGGCTCTATGCACAATCGTTTAATCCGATGTGATCCGCAAGAGGAAAAAAAAAAGAAAAGAGAAGAAACCAAAAGAGACAACTGCAAAGAAGAGAACAGACATGGAAAGATGACATGAAAAGAGACGAAAGGCAGGAAGCAGGGCGAGAAGAGACGAGAAGAAACAAGATGAAATGAAACAAGAAAGACGTGAGAGCAAGGAACAGATGCGTCTATGGGCTGAAAGCTTTCTGGCACATTTGTTGGTCCTGATTTGCTGATTGGTCACTGAAGCGGAGCGTCCTCCTACTCACATCCAAAAGGAAAAACCGTGCGAGATGGTGACTGGCTGTCCACTTTCTTCTCTCCTCATCATGAGACTCAATACAGACATGACGTGTGTGTTCTCTGTGTGCCTGGCTGAGCAGTGGAGGACACTGTAGATATCAGAGCTGTCAAAACACCTGGTCTCAGCCTTGCTGGCTTATATAATAGAGAGAGGGAGAGAGAGAAAGAGAGAGAGAGAGAGAGAGAGAAATCGACAGATGAGGGGACTGAGAAGTGAAAACTAACGATAGGAGGCTAGGAGATTTTTTATGGCTGTGTGTGTGTGTGTGTGTGTGTGTGTGTGTGTGCCTGTTGGTGTGCTTGAGAGAGGCGGTCAAGGAGGTAAAAGTCTGTGTGTGTGTGTGTGTGTGTGTGTGTGTGTGTGTGTGTGTGTGTGTGTGTGTGTGTGTGTGTGTGTGTG
>JBBPDC010089370.1:0-10050 GCA_037974485.1 Hemigrammopetersius urotaenia
TTGTGCAGTGCGGAGTTAGTTTACTGTAGGAGCTGAGAAACCCGTTCTCAAAGACTTACTTTTAGTCGTTATTTGGGTAGCACACATATTCTGAATGACTTCGGTAGAATTCAAATGAGCCGATTTAATCTAGATTCATTCCAAGATTACAGTGAGATTAATCTAGATTAAAAAAAAACTATGCCCACCACTAATATATATATATATATAATTTACTTATATGTTTAAACATAATCATAATTTCTTCTTAAAGGTAGTTGTGACAGGAATGCATATCAGAGCCCACAAGCAAAATGCCTGTTTTCCATCTTCCCCTGATGCTAGCTAAAATTCCCTCCATTAAAAACAAATCCATCATGAATGTTCTGTCGGTCAGAAAGGGGCAAGGAATGTGGAACTAACTCATGTGTGTGTGTGTGTGACGAACCTTTACATGCATAAAAGACCTGTAAGATCTGTGTGTGTGTGTGTGTGTGTGTGTGTGTGTGTGTGTCTGTGTGTGGACGTATGGGGGTGTGTGTGATGTGGAGGGTGTCGTGAATGAGGGATACATATATACAAAAGATTTTTTTAAAAAGCGCTATTTCACTCTTTACTCTTTGCACATTTCAGGATGGTTATGTGTCAATGAACAATCATATTTTTTTAAATGTTGAACTTGAGTGTTATGTCCATAAACTCAGTACAAAATGTTTGAAAATCAATCTTAATAAAGATCAATCACTGTGATCCTCCTGTACTGTTATAATGCTATCGTGTACATTTCAACTGTTTACCGCCATTCTGTGATCAGTGAGGTGACTTAAACTGCAGCAGAAACTTTGATCAATTTATGCTGCATTTACCACTTTCTTGAGCAATACCAGGTACCATTGCCTCAAAATCAATTCTAATAATAACAATAATAACATTTTGTTTATAGAGCTCTTTTAAAGATACTCAAAGACGCTTTACAATTGAAAAGTTTAAAATTTATATTCAAAACACATAAATTTTTAAACTTACATAGGTCAATGAAAGGGACCAGGTAAACACACACATGTGGGTAATAATATGGCTTTAAAGGCCATAAGCAGATTTGAAGAGATGGGTTTTGAGAAGAGACTTGAAAGTTGCCAGGTCTGTGCAGTGTCAGATGGGTTGTGGTAGGGAGTTCCAGGCTTTGAGGCGGCTTTGTTTGTTTTATTATTTAAACAATAAAAAAACCCATTAGTGATCACTCCGTGCACTGCAGACCTCTGGCTTTGCTTTGACAGAAACAATTGCAAAGGAATTTCGAAGTTAGCCTGGAGTGAGTGTCCCATAACATTGTCCGAGGTCATCATTATCATTTCGGGACAGGTGAAGCACATGGTAAAGAAAATCTCTGATCTGGAACTTTTCAGGTCAGCGGAGAACGGCGTGGGTGGCAGATTTTTGCCTCAGGAAAAGTGCAGACACTTCATCCAGATGCTGGGGTTAGCTGAGGGACTGATAATGCTGGTGATCACACACAGAGCAAGACTTCTCAGTTAACACAGACAACCTCGCTGACAGAACAGACGGAACCAAATGTCTTAAAGTGATCGTGAAAATCAATTTCCACACTTTTCCCCAAACCCTGCAATTTAGTCAATTAAGTCATGTTGGGTTCCTTTCGCTACCAGGCTAAAGTAACCAATTGCAGTAATTTTATAGTTATTAATTAGCATTGTGGCAATTGCATGGATAACATGCACAATTTCTCAGTTTTCTTCAGTTATCTCAACAGGCTTGTTTGTATCCAGTCTGCGCTATAATTACACAGGTCAACAGGTCAAAATCCCCAGAGCTAAGTTCTGTAGTGTGGAGTGTACAAAATCCACATAGTGTCTGCCAAAGAAAATAAAGACAAAGACTTAATAATACACAAATAAAAAGTTTGTTGGCCTTCCCGAATAAGGTCATGTATACAGTACATAACTACAAGCATGCAAAACCAGCCTTAAACTGTGCAGAAAATGCATTCAGCCACACATTTAATATCTCTACCTATGTTCACATTACGAACCGTTATCTGTAAAAGCAGAGAAAAGTATTATACAAACCTAAAAATAAGATTCTTTAGAGTGAACGACTACCAGAAGGACTCCTTAAAGATCCTTCAAATGAATATTACAGTCACAACCATCTCTTTAAAAGGTTTTTTAAAGGAACTAAAAGTGGTTCATCATTCCAAAGGATACTTTTTATTTAAAAATAATATTACCTGCTATTTTGAATGTGGAACAGTTTGGAGTAAATGTGTGACAATGTAGGTCTGCAGTGTGCATGAGACCAATTAGAGGAGTATAAGCTTCAATTACTTGTTAAGTAGATCAGCCATGAAGCACCATACATGTCTTGGCTGACTGAGTATATTTGTTCCAAGGGGAAAATACTATTTTGATTGCTTGCTATTGATGCAAATTAGAAACCAGGGCTTGATTTCCCAAAAGCATTACAATAAAAAGGCAATGTCTCTATCTTTTCTGTATTTTTTCCCCTTCTATTTCATAGCAATATAAGTTGGTTACAGCTGTAAAGCTTTTAGGGAATGCAGCCAAGACTGACACACTAGTGACAAACTACAGAATTATTCTTTGGCTACAGTCATAAAGCTCTGTTATAACGTGTTGCTGGAACTATTCCAGGTACATTTGGTGCAGTTCATCAACAAACACAGTGGTTAGAACATGGGGTGTGTATAGATGGAATGATAGGCAAAATCTGACAGGTCTCATTTCCAAATAACAGTAAATCTAAACATGTTGCATGTTACTGTGCATTCAGAAGCTACACTGAATAGTTCATTTGTGCTACATAAATGACTGGAGTTCAGTGAATTGCTGGTGGATTTTGTATGGTTTACATGGTGAATAGTACAGGAAAGTAACAGGACTGATTTTATGTTGCTTGAATGGACCTAAACTGTTAAAATAATAATAGATTATAAATAATTACATTACATTATATACATTTGACACATGCTTTTAGCCAACATGACTAATAATATAATCAAATAATAGTAATAGTAATAATAGTAATAATATAATCAAATAATAAAAAATGATAAAACATTAACTGATTTCGCACTGACTTTGTTTGGTCAGGACCTTCTCACTTTTCAGTTGCGTTCAAACCAAAATACCAGACCTTGGTTTGGACCAAAGGCCTGTTGTGAAACGAGGCAGTCTTCGTTTGTTTGTCTTCAGTGTGGAAACACTTTACTGGATGGTTCAGACTTTCAGACCAATTACAGACTGTTGAGACTGTTGAAAAAAAACTAGAAGAGAGGTAAAAGAAGCCATGGAAGCCAAACATTTAGTTGTAATTTGGTTGAAGACAAAATAAAAAGTCAATTTGAAAAAAGGTTGGAAGTAAGAGGTCTATCCTAAACCCTATACCACAAACCCAATCTGTCTATACGCTGTCTATATAATGTAGATTTATGCAGAATTAATTTCTTACACATTCACTGTTTCTCAAACACTCTTTCTCACCACACACTGTAAATGTGTGAGAATGTGATACTGCAAAAATGGTGGCTAATGTTAGCGAGCTACAGTGCTGGGAAAAAGTATTTTTTTGCATGTTTGCCACACTTAAATGTTTCAAATTATTAAACAAATGTAAATATTAGAAAAAGATAACACAAAATGTTATTAAGTGATGATTTTATTTATTAAGGAAAAAACTATCCAAACCTACATGGTCATATAGTAACTTTGGTTAATCACATTCCCTGCGTCCGAAATCACATACTACTTGAGTAGGTACTACATTTGAATTAGAACGTACTGCTCTACCGTTAAAACAGTGCGTTCTATACAGTATGAATGAGGGCAGTATGAATGGAATTCGGACGTACTGCATCTGCTGTGTTGATGATGTCACGTGTCGTGTGTCGTCACAACAGCGCGTTATCTTTTACCTTTACAGAGGGCATTTACTCACAAGTGTAATTTAACAACAATGAACAACATTTTCTTTAAGGTACTTACACTTGAAAAGAGCCGTGTCTCTGTTTTGCGCCATTTTTCGAAAATGACGCCGCCTCTCCCGCTGCCTTATGGGATAGTGCAGCGCCCATCGGATGCCTACTACAGAATTTGGCCGGAAGCAGTAGGTCATCCGGGTACTTCTCGCCTACTGTTTTTCGAATACTATGAATTCAGACACACTACTCGCCTCGCATACTGTTTTTCGCATACTATATAGTAGGGAAGTATGTGATTTCAGACGCAGCGATAGTTTGGAAAGCTGAGTGCAATTCCACTAGCCACACCCAGGCTTGATTACTGCCAGACCTGCTGAACCAAAGACGGGCTAAAAGCTCCCACAAAAAGAAGACATCATGCCACAATCTAAAGAAATTCAGGGACAGATGAGAAACAAAGTAAGTGACATCCATCAGTCTGGAACGAAGTCATTTCTAAAGCTTTGGGTGAGGGTCATTATTTGCAAATGGAGAAAACATGGAACAGCAGTGAACCTTCCTAGGAGTGTCCGCCCTACAAAAATTACCCCAAGAGTGTGGCAACAACTCAGAACCCAGGAGAACATCTAAACAACTGCAGGCCACTTACCTCAGTTAAGGTGAGTGTTCATAACTCAACCATGAGAAACAGACTGGGCTAAAATGGCGAAAACCACTGCTGACCAAAAGAACATAAAGGCTCGTCTCACTTTTGCCAAAAAACATCTGATGATACCCAAGTCTTTTAGGACGATACTCTATGAACTGACGAAACAAAAGTTGAACATTTTGAGAGGTGTGTGTCCCTTGTGTCCGCCTGGAGTGAAAGTAACACAGCATTTCAGATAAAGAACATCCTGCCAAAAGTCAAACATGGTGGTGGTAGTGTGATGGTCTAGGGTTGCTTTCCTGCTTTCCTGCTGAAGGAGAATGTGCAGCCATCAGTTCATGACCTCAAGCTGAGTTCTGCAGCAGGACAATGATTCAAACCAGAGTGTGAATTACCCCTCCATAACTGGGGGGTACTGACTTACACTATTAAGAAACACCCCCCCCCCCGCCCAAACTGCTATTTTGGCTCTTTTGGGGGGGTCTGGGTCTTGATCCGGGGGTACAGTACCCCCCAGTACCACCCAGTATCCCCTGTAATTCGAACCATGATTCAAACTACACAAGAAAGTCCACCTTGGAGTGGCTTAGTCAAAGTCTGGACTGGAATCCAATTGAAATGCTGTGGTATGATCTTAAAAAGGCGGTTCATGCTCGGAAACTCCAATATGGCTTAATTACAACAAGTTCCTCCACAGCGATGTGAAAGACTCACTGCCAGTTATCACAAACATTTAATTGCTACTGAGGGTGGCACGACCAGTTATGAGGTTTTGAGGGCAATTACTTTTTCAGATGTTCAGGCTGTGTAAGTTTGGAAAGTCTTTTCCCTTAAAAATTTAAATCTTCACTAAATAACTGCATTTTGTGTTTGCTTGGGTTCTCTTTGTGTAATATTTAAATTGGTTTAATAATCTGAAACAAACATGCAAAAAATTATGAAACCAGGAAGAGGGCAAATACATTTTCACAGCATTGTAGTTAAATACAGTTGTCATGGAATACTGCAGTGAATTTGACTTAATAGACTATTTGAGCTGTATACTGAGTAAAAACTGACTATTAGATAATGAGACGAACTACCTGCTGCGAGATGAATGCTAATTCAAAAGAGCAGCACATGTCAAGGGTCTCAACTCATTTAATTAATGAAGCCCTTGTCATAATTCGCCTTGCTGTTGAGCCCCCTTGACTGCAGCCTGTTTTCATGTGCTCTCATGCCCTCAAGATTGATTTTACTTGTTTGTAGACCTCAAGTCTAGACACTGGCAACTGAAAATAATGAAAAAACGTACTTAAGGCGGACCGGGCGCTGTGTTCCTCACTTGGTGAATGGGTTAAATGCAGAGGGTGAATTTCGTGCTGTTCACACTGTGTGCAGTGGTGTGTTCACGTATGACAAATGGTCACTTTCACTTTCACTTAAGGAAATTCAGATGATGAGCATGTGAGCATGTGACCTGTGATAGGGGTAAATGTGTTTAGATAACGGGGCTGAGTGAAGGTTGAGTCACACAATCAAAATGATGTGTATAGTATATAACCTGTAATAGTGAAAAAGCATTGCACATTAAATTAATTTACACATTAATACTCATTTTTAAGAATTTTGCGGCTGATATTTTAAGGTAGGGAGTAGCTGCAAAGAGGGAATGGCTGTGGATTTTATTAATGTTTGGTGTTTCTTATCTGAAACATGCAGATCTGAGAGAAGCTATGGTTAAAAAATGTATATTTACATAAAGATATTTTTGTAAACACATCTCAGTGAGACACCTGGGAAAGAAATCACTAATCTTCTGCTCAAAGTCCCTGAGTGACCATTGAAAAAAGAAAGAAATAACAAATAAATAAAGAAAGAAAGACATAAACCTACATGTGGTACTTTTCCACTGGCACACGTAAGCATGCTGTACCGCGAACAAGTGTTTTCCTTTACAAATAAAGCGAACGGAACCCAAGCTGCTCGGCGGCAGGGCTGAAAGTGAGATGCAGCCGACTATAGCACTGCTTTCTGATTGTTCTAAATGTCAACATGAAACAAAGCCATTGTTTTTTTTTTTGTCCACACAAAAAAAATAATGGAGAAAAAAACTGACACCTGGGAAGTCACCAAAGTACAAATTTATCTTTAAAAAAACACATAGTTTTTCATCACAAGCCTAAAGAATGAAGAGGAAAAATGTAAACAGTATAAAAAAGAATATAAATAATAAAAGACCACAGTAACAAAAGGATGGAAAACCTTCTGCCGGTTTGACTCCATGGACAACCGGCCATAAACTGTGTGGAGCGAATTGAATCAGAACTCGGTTACCAGGCTGAGAAACACTGGAAAGTTAAAAACTGCTCAGTCCAGTACCATCATAGTACTGTTTAGATAAAGAATGGTTCCTGTATAACTGTGGTTTTAGACATAAATGTTTATTTCAGCCCAATGCTGTTCCACTTTCTGGGGTGAGACTGATGAAAGCAGACTTTATGACGAGTGGCGACGGTCAGAATGAACCTTTATAAATGTTGACGTGGGTTTATGTCAGCCGGTCATTGCAGACCGGTCGTGTAGCCCTTATGAACTTGGCCCTTCAGTAAAATGATAAATGTGTTAATAAACACAGTGGGACTCGTTTTTAAATGCATAGATTTTCGTTAATTTAATTTACGCCTTCAGGTGGGTTGTCAGACGAATTCAGGACTTCCTCTGCCTCGTCCGGAGCCTCGGCCTGGATAAGAGAAGACGAGAGAAGAGGCTTTTACACAGAGCAGCAGAGATCAAAAGAAGAAGGAAATGGCTCTGTGCTGAACTTTACTCACAGAAACAGGTTTACATTCAGGGGGCGCAGCATCTGCAAGAGTTTCCAACATCACAAATATTTCAAACACTCAAATATTCCACAACAGTAGCATGTGTTTCACTTTCGAGCCACACATAAAAACAGCTAAGCTGCAGGTCAGTGCGTAAAAGTATTCTTAAAAATCCATCAGAAAAGACATCAGATTTTTTTAAAAACACATTTTTGTATTTCCACCATGAACATTTTTGTATTTCCATGGTGAAACTAGCTTTACTCGACCTAAATTTTTAAAGTCATTAAACGATAATGGTTTGATCAATTAACCTATTATTTATTCATTGTGAAATTTGTCAATTTAGTTTTAATTTTTGCCCGAATTTCAGTAATAAATGTTAATATAACTTAATATAATTAATTTCCAGACAGCCTTAATATTTGGGATTAACTGAACTGAATGAATAATAAGTTGACCGGACAAAATATATTTAAAAAAATTTTAAATATAAAATATAAATATATATTTTAAATATAAATATTCAAAGTTTAAAAATCACTAATCACAATAAAAAGGCAAGCTATAATACAGTTACTACTATACAGTTACTAATTATAATATACTACTTATTATAATACAGTTACTAATGAATAATATACAGTTACTGTATGTTATTTATCATTAACAAATAAATAACATCATTCAACTTTGAAATTTTGAAGAAAAAAAAAGTTGAAGAAAAAATTGTCAAATTTAAAAACTTCCTTCCTTTTAGTTCAATTTTACTGCATTTAAGACAACTTTCTACTTTATTACTTTCATTCATTTCATAATGTCATTCAATCTTTTTGGTTTTATTTTTATTCATGTCTTTGATCTCACATTTACTTTACTTTTTCTTACCCCTTATTGTCTTTGTCCCTTTTATTGATGTTTGTCCTTCATGTGCCTCCTATGTTTTTATTTTTATTTTTTAAAGGTTAACATAAATAAAAGTGACTGGATGAAAAAGTTTGAAAATGCTTGGTTATTAAAACATTTAAATCTTTATTACATAAAGTTAACAAATTGATAAAATGAAGAAAATGAATTCTCTTATGAATGTCATTATTCACAATTATATTATTATTAAAGGGTCTCAGATTATTATCATTAAGGTGCCTCAGGATTGGAACAACTTATCAATTTATTACCTTCAGTTTAATTATTTGAACCTATTTTAAATATTACTTTTATTAAAAATTATACTGATTTCATCATGCATTTTTTAACTTTATTTTTATGCTTATTTTGTCCCAGTAAAACACACACACACACACACACACACACACACTCACCCCACACACTTATATATGTACCCACCTGATCGGCGACTGAAACTCACTTCAGCGTATGTAATGCTAACGCTATCGGCCTCGCATGTCAGAGTCTCTGCTTCTGACTGACCTGTTTAGAAAACGCAGAAAAGAAGTGAAGAACCTGTATTTTCTCCAAATGCATATTTCAATGGGCTTGTGCTATGCAGAGATAAATTAAGCATAAATGTATTATTATTATTATTATTATTATTATTATTATTATTATTATATGCAATAGTCTTACCCTGTAAAATGACAATATTACTGATCTCAAATACAGTAATTACAGACTCCAGTATTTGTGTTAGTAGTAACTCACTTAACTGCAAGTTATAGATCTATAGTATTAATTTGTGTTAATAGCATAGTGTATTGCATATCCTCTGCAGTTTTTTATTTAGACTTCATATTTTATAATGTTCCTGTCTTCGCAAGTCTGTTTGTATAGAAATGAAGTTTCTGATTAAACACTAATAGGCACTGTAAAAAATACTAGCAGCATGAGCAGCACACTGATTTCTTATTTTCTGTACATTCTTGCATAAACTCATAGATATTTAAGGTAACCCACCTGGTCTCTGGCTGAATTTCACATTCATATATGTATCATCATCTCTCATATTTGTAGGGCACTCTGCATCTGAACAAAACAAAAACAATGGAAACTAACCACAACCCTGCACAGTCTAACTGAAGAGTGACTGCAGTTCTGAGTAAAACCAAACTTTTTTCAATTGTCTTTAGTATTTATATCCACCTCTCTCACTCACCACAGCATTTTATATATAGCGCATAGTGTATTTAGTACTTTCAGGAGAGTTGTATTAGTTTATATTTTATATTGTGCTTTCTTTGTGTAAAATAAGCAGTTTCCTCCAGGATCAATATTTTCTGATTCTGACCCTAATTTATTCTATACTAATTTAATGTTAAATAATTCTTGTTTGGCATCACATTACATGTGTTTGGAAGATGCTACTCAAAACTGGAGGAAAGCACTGAACCTTCAGGACAGTGGGAGAACCAGAGGGGAGTTCTAAGTGCTGGATCTTTAAACAGGGAGCAGTATAAGGACGTGGAAAGGATCTGAGACACTTTGAGAAGAACCAAACTAGGGCTTAGCCCAAACTTAGCCTTTATAGTGTTAATGTTTTTCTGCTTTTGATTTGCTGGCAACAGACTCCAGACTCTGACTAATCTATGCAGAAAAAATGAAATGCAATATTTCCATTCCAACATGTTTTTTTAAAGAATTTACTTAAACAGAGCATTTTAATGCCTCCCATAAAACATTTGAACCATTGAACATTGTTGAAA
>JBBPDC010089420.1:0-10047 GCA_037974485.1 Hemigrammopetersius urotaenia
CATACTTCCCTACTATATAGTATGCGATATATAGTGTTTTCGCATACTATATAGTAGGGAAGTATGCGATTTCGGACGCAGCCATTGTCTTGGCTCTAGGCTAACGAGAAGTTATATTGCTATGAAAGCCTGACTTAAATTGAGCTCTTAATTCTAAATGTGTCAGGTGGTGTGACAGGTGGTGCAGAATAATAATATAGTCTTGATATGTCCTCTCATGGACACTTTGAGTACAGAGTAAAAATGAACTTTGTGATGAAAACCTCAGAAACCTTGTCAGGAAGTGATATAACACAAGGGAAAACTGGGCTTACTTGGAAGCCTTTCTTTTAAAGAAGCTTAATGAGCACATTGGCAGTGACAACTTTTAGTTTCTCAGACAAAAGCAAAGTGATTGGTGAACGGAGGACTGTGAAGGATGGGAGGACACACATGACAGAGCAACAACTTTAGGCCTTAAACTGCCCCTAATAGTCCCTAATGACAGCCATCATGCTGCAGAAGTCTGATTAAGGTGCTCCTAATGCTGGACACGTCCAGCCATGCGGCTTAGCTAACCCTGCTGAATAACAATTCAAGTGTCTCAGTGTTTTAGATTCTCTTGGCTAAGTGGTCAGTAAAGAGGAGGTTTGACCTGCTTGCTCCTGAGTGTCAAATAGTAAGTGATTTAAAAAGATTAGCATAAATTGGCACCATACAACCTAAGAAAATCTCAAGCACCTCGGCAAAGGAGAAAGTAAAATGGAAACGAAAAATCGTTTTTTTTAAGAAAAGTTCCTTGATTTAATGATAAAGCTTACCCAAAACCAACTCGCCTTGTGTGGAAACGTAATCAACCAACTGATCAAATGAAGATGATAATTGAAATCAGATAGTCTGCCTCTTTTGCTAAAGCTAAACATCAGTTCAGCAGAATCTTTCCAGCAGTCTGATGTAGGATAAATGGTCCCTACAAGCAGCGCATTATGCCATGATAAGAAATTCTGGAAGTGACTGAGAAAGTTGACTGATGTATCAGCTGGGGTTACAAAGCCATTCCTAAGGCTCTGGGGATTAAGGCAACCACAGTAAGAGTCAAATGGAGAAAATCTGGAGCAGCAGTGAATAATCCTATAAGTTGCTAGCCCAATAAAAGGCCCTTTTCCATAGGCATACAGGAACTGGACTGTACCTAAATACATGGAAAATCAGAACATAGAACTGATTTTCCATGTATCTCAGGCCGACATTGGTGTTTCTGAGATGTCAGCAGTGGAAACCTCTCCCCACAGTTTTTAAATGTTTCCCCAAATTCTTTAGCTGGCCAATGAAACAATGAAAACTTGTTATGTTCTGGTACATCTTTGTGTCTCTCACAGCATTAGAGATAAATCTGTTAGCATTATACTGTAATGTCCCCAGTCGGCAGCTGCTAGAGGCCACCATTGGACTGATTCTAGGGGGGCTTTGATTATGACTTTGAGTTTAGTCTTGTCCATGGTCGGCATCTAGAATAAGGGTTCTCGACCTGCCAGGGATCAAGGAATGAGTATGTTCAGGTGTTTTGAGTTTATCCACCTTTATATAATCTCTGTTTTAGATGGCTTTGCCTGTTTCCCCTCACGCTACCCTCAGGTTTAAGTTTGGTCAGGTTTTTACTTTGTTTGTGTTTTGGCCATCATGCCTTTTTGTTTTGTATTATACATTAAGAAATAGAAAGATGGAAGTGTGCGGCTACACCTCCTTCCTGAATGAGCATAGCCAAAATGTGACAGACCACACACCAATCCACAGCAGACAGGGCTACGAGCCCGCAGAGTGAAGGTGAGTGCTCCCAGTGCTGGACCCAACCATTGGATGGGAGTCGGTTTACTATCACCAAGTTGCTGGGTGGTTTCAGTTCAAGGAGGATGAGGAGGAGGACCAGGACTGGGCAGCAGTTGGGTTGACGTTTATGGACCCGGCGGTGTTCGTGGACCCTCTCATTCTCTGTTCGACCACGGAAGAGTTCCCGCTTAAGCTCGCTGTTTGGCGAGACAGAAATTCAGCAGTTCTTAGATGAAGGTGGCGATGTGGTCCCCGTCTCCAGTCTGCCGACCGGCTGTCCGAGAAGTTGTTAGTTTGTCTCTCTGTTGTTGTTTTTTGTATGACCCGTAAAACAGCAATGGTCTCTCGTAGTGATTACAACATTTTCACCAAACAGAAAGCAGTGATGCAGGCAGCTTGGCTGCAGCCTGCTTTCAGCCCTGCCATCAAGTAGCTTAGGTATAGCTCAGGAATGGGTTACTTTATTTCTAATGAAAAACATTTGTTTTACTGTATGGCACGGTCCTTTGTACCAGTGGAAAAGCACCATAATTTCTCTAAGAACATGGTGACAGTACCAGTGTATTACATTTTAGCAAGTTTTAACAAAACATGCACAATTATTTATCATTTGAAGATACATTTGCTTGCTGGAGGTATTTCTACTTAGGCAATTGTGCTACCAAGAATATCACTATCATTTTCAATCCTCTGACAAATCAAAGCAATGTCCCAAAAGTATTATGGTTTGTGCATGATCTTAATCTGCAAATGAAAAAATATTCAAGGACACACTCTTCAAACTTTCACACTCTTCGAAATCTTTTCAAAGATATCCATGCTGCTCTTGAGGAAACCCCAAACCATTAAGCACTTTTTGAATTATATGTGCTTAAAAGTCAGAAAGCAACCTGCCTGAAGGACACTCCCTAGAGTCATACCTTAGCAATCAAATGGTTTTATTTTGCATTTCAAAGTCAGAGCAGATATTTCAATTGGCAAAACTGCAGTGTTACTATTTAACACTTCCAAAATGCAAATGAGTAGGTAATTGTACTAATGACTGTTATTATTTCACACATAAAATTGAAATTCAAATCAGACAGCAAATTTGTAATTTATAGAGCTGGAGTGATCTCGACATGTAGACCAAACCCTTCAAAATAAATTACATGCAATCTGATTCATTTTGATATTTGCATATCTGCCCTTAAGTGTCAATTCTTATGGCCAGATGTGAAAACGTGTCCTATTCTGTTGTTTTATCTAAACCTGCTCATGAAATGACTTCTGGCTGCTGTTGGTGAATTTATGAATTTATTTGATAAGTGAAAGAACATCATATAAAAAGACATCATAGTAAAAAAAATTTGTGAACTGATACCAGCCTTATTGTCACTCAGATAAAGCAAGTCAATCATCAGCGCTTACCAAACTAAAGTGCAAGACAAGAAAGAAAGCCTCATGCATATTTCACACAGTGAAAATACAGCAGCACAAAGAAAGCTCCGGTTCCGCATGCTGAGACATTTTACTATATTGATTTTACTGTGCACACAGTGCAATTGATGTTGCAACCAGACTTAAAATGCTTTCCGGTTAGCTCATGTGGTTATTAAATGTAATCATTTAACGAAACTAAAACAATGAAATAAGCACAGGACTATTTATAAAGAGAATTGATTATGGTAGTGGTGTCAACTCATATCCACAAGGGCCAGGGCAGCTGCAGGTTTTCATTTCTTTAAGGAGGAGCTCACCAAAACTACTTTCTGAGAACAAATGTGATCGTTTGTAACAAAAACCTGTAGTCACCTATAGTGACACCCTTCATTTCTGGGGAAAAATACCTGTAATATTTGGTGTATTTTTATCAAGCAGGATCAAGTCTGTATTGTGATATGTTTATGACCTGGTTATGTCAACATTATGTACCAGTACATTTAGATTTGAATAAAAACAATTTTCTTATTAAAGATACATTTGCTTGGAGTACTATG
Organism: Hemigrammopetersius urotaenia; assembly: GCA_037974485.1. Classification (NCBI taxonomy): domain Eukaryota; kingdom Metazoa; phylum Chordata; class Actinopteri; order Characiformes; family Alestidae; genus Hemigrammopetersius; species Hemigrammopetersius urotaenia. Next base: position 3,786 of record JBBPDC010089420.1, read on the forward strand.
CTTTGTGTATGATTTCAGATTTTGAGTTCATTTTACCCAACTGAATCAAATCTGTATTTAAACTGGCAGTATTATAGCAATGTTTCTGCCGCAGACAATTCTACTACCAAGGTCATTCAATATCATCATCAATCCTATGAAAAGTCAAAAGAAGGGGCCCTAAAAGAAAGTGCTCACCTAGCAGAATAAAGTCTGTATTTAAACTGAAACATTTCATGTGATAATTAATTTCGGTTGAAAACAGTAGGGTTAAATTCTCAATATTTCACACATTATGACTAACAGCTGTCACGGCCCGGTCTCGTCCGGGACATTGCTTTAATAAAAGGAGAACAGAAGAGTAAACAAAACCTGGCACGAGGGCCGTGGACACAAGAAACAAACTGGGTAGACGGGAATCAGGCAATAGTGAATGTATGTCTGCATGAGGGAGAACTAAGGAAGGCAACATTATATAGTGATGGTAAAAAGAGAGGAAGTGAGGAGCAGGTGTGAGACTAATTACAGGGTGACTGTGTGAGAGTGAATCAGGTGAGAACTAATTACAGTGCATCTAATACAGGTGGATCATGTTCGGGCCTCCGGTGATCACAGGTCGGAACCGTGACAACAGCCACTAGTTTATCCCACTATTGTAACTTTACAGTCGGTATGATCAAGATGGGACCATGTCACTTTAGGCATTCTGGAAGTCAATACACATCACTGACTGTGAATACGAGCAGCAGCATGACCAGCAGGTTCATGTCAGATGCTGTCTAGAGAAAAAAATGCAAGCTTCTGTTAATGAGGCTATTACAAAACATGGAAATCTCATAGTTTCAGTCAAATACTACTAGAAACCCATTGGGATGCCAACTCAAACAAGTGCTTTTTTTTTTATCATGTTTTGACATTTATGGCTAGAATTGAATGTTCACCTAACTGTAAAAATGCAGTGCCACAAACACTTATCAGCACACAGAGGAATACATTTTTAAGACAAGTTTTTATTCTAAAGGAGCCAAATTCATAAAGAATCGACTTGGAACAGGTGTTCTTCATCATTAGGGCAATGCCTTTCCTTCCTAATGTGTTTGGGACCATCGGCTGTGATGGTAGGGTTGTTACACAGTTAGTGATCCTATTCGACTTTTTATAGCTGTAGTTCTAGCTGCAACTTTAAAGTAAAATATATGCGAGCAAAAAGCTGAAACACACACACACACACACACACACACACACACACACACACACACACACACACACAAACAGAGATAACTGTATAAACATAGAAAGTGCGTCTTGAAATTGTAAAATACTACTGTATTTAGAGGCGGAAGGTTTTAAAGAAGCCAATCCGTAAATCCGTAAAAAATTTAAATATTTTGAAGGAGGTTCTTTCGTTCTATACCCACTGTAAATAGACTTGTCTACTGAAAATAAAGTAAAATCTAATCTAATCTAAATTTGTTTTCTGTGTGTGTGTATGTGGCTGCATGACAAGAATATTTTCTTTTGTTCCACTTTTAGAGTGTATTCATTCTCCTCTGTGTTTGCCTTGTTTTTGCATTGCAACAAGTAAGTCAAGTGGATTTTTGGAAGCACCATTTGATTTACACAACCCATCTACCACCTTTTAAACGGTGACACAAACGTTTAAAATCTACTTCAGTGTAGCTTTAGCATTATGTCTCAAATCTCTGGCAAACTGAAACAGGTTTTCCTCAAGAATTGCCCCGTATTTAGTGCAAAAGAATCTTTCATTCAGACCAGTTTTCCTGCCCCTACTGATGAAAAAACATTCCCACAGAACGACACTCCCACCACCGTTCTTCACTATGGGAATGGTATTCTTGGAGTGATGGGAAGTTTTGGGTTTGTGCCACACATTGTGTTTCCCATGATGAGTTCAATTTTAATGTCCTTTGACCAGAGAATCTTCTTCCACGTGCTGTTGGGCAAATAGCAAATGTGTTTCCTTATTTTTTCTAGCCACTCTTTCATAAAGCCCTGCCCTGTGGAGTGTATGGCTTAAAGCGGTCCTATGGACAGATAATCCCTTTTCCACTATGATTTTTTGCAGCTCTATAAGTCTTATCTTCAGTGTCCTTTTGTGTGTCTGATTAATGCTGTTCTTTTCCAGCCTGGGATTTCTGGGGTATTTCATTCCACTTCAACAATTTGGACTATACAGTTCTTAACTTAAGGCCATTACATTAAATCCAAATGAGATTTTAATTTGACACATATTCACATGGGACTGTATATATATGTAATTCAATATGCCACTCTGTAACCACCTCAATGGTTATATCAGAAATCAAGCAACTTTATGTCAATTAATCTCAAATTTGCCTGCACTAGTATGAACTATTTCTATTCAACTGCTTATTACTATGGCTACATTTTGCATCTTTCATTTTAGAAGACAAACAACAAATATGTACAGCATTTTCTCTGACAGAAATCAAAGTAACAGCTTTTCAAAAGCAGGTTTACGTCAGGAGTACTAAAAAATAAGCAAAGGGGTCAAGGAAGCTGCATTGCATTCTTCTTATTGATAGATAACATTTTATGTCAGCTGTGGTCATTTTAATGTCTGCTGTTTGTCCTCCAAATACAAAGCAGCAGTTCACACAGCTCATTATAAAATGGTGTTAAATGGGGTCTATTGATCTTAAGCAAAGACAGAGGTTTGCTTTTTGAACAAGCTGGTGGATCAATGCTTTTCAGAGCAGGTCAAAAGAACAGTCTTTTCAAATTGATGTGAGATAAAGCTCATATGAAACGCACAATCAAATCAATAATCACATTTACACAGTCTCTCATGATAAAGCCTTAGTAGGTCGAGGAAACAGGGGAAACAGTGAGAAAGGAGAACAGAGAATTGTTTTCAGTTGTTTCGGTATCTAGCTAAAATCAGCCATAAAAGTCAGCCAAGTTTTTTTTTTTGTGGTGCATAACCATGTTCCAAAGTTGCAAATTTCTCTTTCAGACCAAGATAGAACCAAGTATGGGGTAAACTAGGCAGCACAATTCATCCTATAAATCAGCATACATTTACATTATTTGCCAGACAACCTTATCCAGAGCGACGTACACCAATCCTTTGTAATCCATAAGATTGCATGTCCCACACACTACCAAGCTTAGAGCTCCTAGAAACCTATGGTTCTACCAGGGAGGTCCTCCAGTTAGTCCTCCACCAGAAGACAGTTTTTTGTGAGTTTGGGATTGTAAAATTTGTTTAGGACTATTCTCATTAGTGCTCCATGAAGAGGAGGGGCTTCAGTCTCAGTCTGAAGACAGTAAAGGTCTGGAGACGGTCAGGGGAAGTTCATTCTATCGCATCAGTGCCAAAGCTGAGAAAAGTCACCTTTGAGAAGCGGTGGTTCAAGTTGAGTTGTGCTTGATGCTCTAGGAGGGTGAGCTATGACCCATGGTATAAGTGCTGAGAGTTGGACCATTGTTTGGCTTTGTTGGAGAGTTTTGTAATCTGCGAGCAGCCACAGGAAGACAGTGAAGTGCTCTCAGTAGTGGAGTGGTGTGTGAGAATTTTGGTGTATTGAAGACTAGATGTACTGCATTCTGAATAATCTGTAGAGGTCTGGTGATCTTCAGAAGAATATCAGCTAGGAGTGAAGTACAGTCTTGAGATGACAAGTGACTGGACAATTATCTGAGTGGCATCAGTGGTGAGTAATGGAGCAATTCTCTTGATGTTAGAGAGAAGGTATCCAAGTTTGGAAGACATTGTTAATTTGAGATGAAAATGAGAGCTCTTCATTTAAAAGAACACATAGAGATTGTGCTTTTGATGTGGAGATGATGACAGCATTTCCAAAAGTGATGATCAGGTCAGGTCTTTGGGGACGCATCACCCAAGACGCACAGGAACTCTGTTTTGCAGGGATTTAGCTTCAGGTTATGTGCTGTCATCCAGAAGGAAATGCCATTCAGACATGCGGCAATCCATGCTGGGATCTGAGAGTCACCAGGAAGAAAGGAAAGGATGAGTTGTGTGTTGTCAGCATAACAGTAGTAGGAGAACCCATGTGAAGATATAATATCAGCAAAAGAGAGCATAAGGGAAAGAAATGGGTGGCCAAGCACTGAACCTTGGCAAACAGCAGTGCTAAGTTTTTGTGGGGTTTCAATAAAACTGCGATCCTCGTAGTAAAACCAAAACCACTGGCAAACAGAAACAGAAAGTTTGGCGAGTGAAGCCAGAAGGATCTGATGGGTGATATTATCAGAAGCTACAGAAAGATTTAGAAGAACTAGATACATTGGATACTCCCTGCTATGGCCATGTAATTGGATTTTATAATCACATACACACATATACACTGATTCACATTCACACTGTCAGCTCCCCTCTCTCACGCAAGTCTCCCTACAGATCAAGAAATACATTACTTTCACTTATCTCCTCCTTTACTCTTGCAGTTTCAGGTTTCTTGCTTTATGTGAGACATGATAGCAAACCGACACAAATCCACATGATTCAGACACATCTTTCAGAGAAAAGAGGTATTACAGTCTGGCAAACATGCAGAGAAGACACAGGCTTCATTGTGACACATTTCCAAAAGAAAAGTCTGGCATGGCAAAATTAATCTCAGATGAAATATTTATATTTGCTGTGACAGAACTGTGCCAAATGCAGCATTTATAATTGGCACAAATTAATCAGAGGGTTCTTTTTAATAGTTAGTTTCAGTTAAAGCTTATTGAGAAACTCAATCAAAAATATTGCACTTTTCACAGAGGTTACCTGAGGGTGGGCAAAACATTAGCATGCTAATTGGGTGTTTTAAAGATAAGAGCACTCAACCCCCTGTGAGTTTTACATTATGTAAGTTTTAGAAAATGAGCTACCATCCTGCAACTGACAGTAAAAAATGTGGCCACTAATTCTAGTAGGGACTGTAATGTCCTTTGCCTAGAGTTCAAAAGCGCTCATTGTTGAAAGAGTGGTTTTAAAGCTACACAGATTCTCGTTCAGTCCCTGGCCATCTCCAAACTGGACTACTTTAACTCTCTACTGGCTGGACTTCCACAGAAGGTAACTAAACCTCTTCAGTTGATTCAGAACACAGCTGCCAGGTTAGTTATCATGTTAAGCTGCAACACCTTCTTACACCACCACAGATTTGTCTCAAAATCAACAGTGCTGTACATTGAAGCAACAATGCACTGTTGAGCTTAGCAACAGTTTTTTGTTATCCTTGGAATGGCACATTGTTGGCTGGTGAACTCTCATCACTGATCTGCATCTGACATGCTCTAATAATAGCTGCTTTAATAGTTTATGCCACCTGCTTTTTTTCCCCCAGGGAATGTGACTTCTTTTGTGTTTTTCACACACAGAATTGTGCATCCAAGAACAGATAACTCATGGCAGAATCTATTACATGGCAATTCATCCAGGCATTTCATGGCTGCTTAAAGATAACTACACCTGACTCCTTCCAATTAGTTACTACTCTAAATACCTTCATTTCTATTAAGAATGACTCATCTTTATGCAAATATAATCTGTGGCTCCACACCACATTGCCTGATCAGTGTTTTCTACCTTGCATTGAAAGACTGTTTAGATACACCCTTTGATGTCATGGACAAGGGGGGCAGCAGAAAACCAGACCCTGAAGTGAACTGACATTTAAAAGTTATCTAGATGCACTCGACCAAAAGTATGCAAGAAAGAGTACTGCTTTACAAAAATACAACTCTTAAAAACAGTAAATAATGGATTTACTATCAGGTTGTGAATTAAGTTTTAGACAGTTTATAAAGGCTTTATAAGCAGTTATGAACAAGTTATAATAGTTGTCATACATTGATGCAGGCTCATTATATTTGGCGATATCTGGTGTCTTTAGCTTCAAGTTATGGTAGTAACATGTTAACAAATACCTGATGAAGTTGACAGATCCCCATTCTGACTGAGAAATAAGATCACCAACTAGCATGATATGACATCTTGCCATGTAGTGAGCCTGCATCAATGTATGACAGCGGTTATAACTTGTTTATAACTGCTTAATAATATTTTATAAAATGTATACAACCTATCATAGGTACAACTTGATCATAAATCATTCATCATTCAGTGATCTTTATTATGCCAGGCTGTAGTTTGGGGATTTCAGCTCTGCATTTAATACAGTCGTCCTTCCAAGCTGAGACTCAGCACACCTCTGTGCAACTGGGTCCTGGACTTTCTTACCAACAGACCGCAGCACGTGAGGATCGGCAAAAACACCTCCTCCAC
>JBBPDC010089451.1:0-10046 GCA_037974485.1 Hemigrammopetersius urotaenia
CACCGACTTTCAAAATAAAAGGATTTTAAAAACCTGCGTTAACGCGCGATAAAATAATTGTCAGCGTTAAGTAAATAAGCCGATAACGCGTTAACTTTCCCAGCCCTAATATATATTTATACTTGTATAAGGACATCCCATGCATTTTCAAAGTGCACCAGTTTGCTCCATTTATATAAGAATTGAAAGATACCCATATCCAAACGTTTTCTCCCCATGTTGCGACGTCAGCACTCAAACCTTTCAGATCTTTAAAGCACTTTTAGGTCAAAATGAGTCAGTGTGTTTGGAAAAGTGTTTGATCACGATTTAAAAACTGATCTGCACACCAAGAAACATACTGCCTATACCTTTACCCTTAAAACCTACAGTTATTAATAGAAAAACAAGATATGGTTTTATATTTCTAACTAAAAGCTCAGAGATAGAAAGTACAGTACCTGCAGAAAAAAGCTAATATTTTTTTCTGTTTTTGCAGTTTTTGACATAACAACCAAATAACCTGTTTATACAGAAAATGAACTAAAGACAAACATAACTCATTTGATTTCTCCACCATAACTTAATTACATTTAGACACACAGCTCTGGAAAAAAATGAGAGTACTGCAGTTTATTTTATCTCTATGAGTGACAACCATTCCAGTACAGTGTCTGTTAAATTCCTACACAAACACCTCATTCTGCTTTATGAGGGGCTGATTAGTGATCAGCTGAATCACATCTTATTTAATGAGGAAAAGTATGAAACACTGCTGTAATCGACTCTCTCCTCTCACACTGAGACCAGTTGGATGGTGAAACACTACTAGAAGTTCCTCAAAGCTCATTATTACCATATTGTTTAAGAGAGAACGAGAGATTAGTTTTCTTTGAATTATTCAGGTTCTGTAAACGCGGCATCATTTCTCTTATTCTGATGTTTTGCCATTTCCTTTTAAATGAGGCTTTAAAGAACAATATTTTTATTTTGGAAATGAGGAGAAATATTGTCAGCAGTTCTTAAAAACTAAGGTAAAGCTGTTCAGTTCAATACTTGATGCTATAAAAGATAAAACCTGAGAAACTGGACATTTTTACAGAGGTCTCCATTTGTTTTGGTGCTGTAATTTACATTCATGCATTTGGCAGATACTCTCATGTAGAGTGACTTACAATTATATCATGTCACAGACGTACAGTACCAGTCAAAAGTTTGAACACACCTTCTCATTCAACGATTTTCTTTGTTTTTATTATCAGCTACATTAATATTGAAAACACCACCTGTTGCTCTGATGACAGCTTTGCACACTCTTGGCATTATTTCCCTCAGATTCACGAGGAATCTACCTGGAATGGTGTTTAATTAACAGGAGTTTCTCCATCAAGAGTTCATTAGTGGAGTTTCTCTCCTTCTTAATGTGTTTGGGATCATCAGCTGTGAGGGTCGGGTTGGTCCACAGTTAGTGATCCTGTTCCACTACGGTTCTACTGCACATTATGGCAAGAACCACTGAACTAAGTAAACAACAGTCCATCATTCCCTTATTACTCTTTTTTTGTTTACTGCATAATTCCTTGTTTTGTTTCTTTTCAATATTAATTTACAATGTAGAAAACAATAAAAACAAAGAAAAATCACTGAATGAGAAGATGTGTTTAAACTTTTGACTGGTATTGTTGATGGATGTAGTGCTACGATGGTGTTGTATGAACCTGCATCTGTTGCATGGATGACGCTGGTGTTATCCACCATGCTATACAGTCTAGCACTAATGTAACTGCATGTAACTGCAGTAGCACCCCACTTTTCGTGGGGGTTACATTCCAAGAGCACCCGCATGTAGTGAAAAACTGTGTTGTTGTGTTGTGGCAAAAAAAATGCCTATTTTCATACTGTAAACTCTAAACATTCCCACAATTATGCTCCCAAAACACTTTACATTTTCTTTCAGGCTTATGAGTTTAAAATGAAGTTAAAGATAAACCTGTATTGTATAAACTGAACAGTTCACACTGAACTCCTGCAGTGCTAGAATGTAAATACGGATATTTCCGTTGTATAAACTGTACTGCGGGGAGCGTGAAAGAGAGAACATTTACATTTATCAGGCGCTTTTATCCAAAGCGACTTCCATTCCCTACCTACAGGGGACAGTCTCCCCGGAGCAACCTGGTTGTTAAGGGTCTTGCTCAGGGACCCAGTGGTGGTATTGCTGAAGGTAGGATTCGAACCCATTTACACTGTTGAGAATACTGTGCCCCCACTGGCACTCACAAAACACATAAAGGCCAAACTCCTACCGCAAAGGCTCATGGGAGCCTACCTGCCAGCTCGTCACAGTACTGTAATTCATGCAGGAGCGTTTTTTTTGGTATGCGCTGTTGTTTAAGCAGTTAAATACAGTAATAAATGCATTTAATTTACAGTAAAAAATATACAGGTCTTTAAGAAGAACAAAAAGAAAAACACGGGAACACTTGAGACGCCCCAAGGGAGAAATTCTGGGCAGCAGCCAATCAGCACCAAGGAAAAATAAATAACGTGCTCGCATTGGCTACTTTCAAACCTCGTGCAGGGTTTATGTTAGGACAGGTGCAAACCCAGCATGGGGAGGAGGGGGTGTGGCGGACGAGGCCCGGACGTCACGAAAGCAAAGAAATGATCTGCCTTTTCCGCACATGTGCGGGGGGTTCAGAGAAAAATCATTAGTTTGGTTCTCAGAAAAAATCCACGTGAGACTGAAATCGCGACGACTGATCCACGTGTAAGTGGGGGGTTACTGTAACAAACCAACAGTAACTCTAAGAGCTAAAAAAGTGATCAACTACTGTGAGTTTCCAACAACAATGAGGCATACAGCAAGCGGTATTACGAGTATAAAGGAGAATAAAAGATGAGCCTTCGCTGTTAATTGTAGCCAGGTATTACAAAGCTTTCTGCAGTAATTACAACACAAATGTGTGCTCAGTCAATCACACTAATGTATTCCACACTACAGGGAACTCTGTGGCTTTTTTTTCTCCTTTTTTTTTAACAGCTACAAGCTACCGGGGCAGAAAGTTCTCTTGAAAGCATTTAGAAGAGTTTAGGCAGAGGGCTTTAAAGTTTAATTTCGCTAAAACCCTTCGGAGCAGCACTATCATGCCTTAATGTGCTGATTTCTTCACTTTCCTTAAAAATACAGGACTATCACAAAGCCTTCGCCCATCTTGCCCTGTCACACACGCATCAATAAGTCTAATGGACAGGCGAGCCCCAGGATCTATTGGATTAGTGTTTAGCGTGGAGCCAGGCGCTAGTGCAAAAACAGCCACGGTCAGCAGGGCCAGGCACGAAAAAACACACACCTTACGCCTCTGAAGGAAAAATAAAGAATTAACACACTGATCCCATTATACTAATGACCGCTCTCCAGTGCCCAGCACCTGCTGCGAGGACAATCTGACACTCGGCCAAAGTAAAGAATATTAAAGACATCCATAATATCCCACAGCTGAGGCTGTGATGTGTCAGGGAGCTTCATGGCCAAATGATGTGCTGGATGTTCTGAACTCTGGGAGAATGTAAAACGGCTCTCCATCCTGATGTGAGATTAAATCGCTCCTCGTCCCTCTGGGATCGCGCTTCATTAGCGCTGTGCAAACCGCCGCCAACGAGCGTATCCGCAGCCAGTAAGCCCAGAAACACGCACTCGGAGCCCCGGGGCATTTATAGCTAAGGTGGCTTTGGTGTGTGAGCTCACACACGGGCATGAAGAATGAAATGATACGCATCAACCGAGGTACCAAGCCACAGGTGGAGCGAACAGCTGTATCACACAACATCTGTAGGACATTTCTTAAAACTATAAAAGCCAGAGCTCAGGGCGAAACAATTCTACCTGAAAACAGCAATCACTTTTTTTTAATGAGGCAATAGAAAGGTGGAGTGTAAAGGTTTGCACGGTCCACTGACATGTTTCGACTGACACATACTAACAGACCAGGAGTGCACAGATTTTGCTTATACATGATACGAAAACATGAACATTGAGAATAATAATAATACTGGTTATAATAATGAAAACTACTACTCATTCCACTACTACTGCTTTAATAAAAATAATAGTACTAAGTAGTAGTACTAGTACTTGTATATGGTAACAGACAAAATTATGTTTTAAATAGTAATATTCATGAAAATGCTATAATATGTTAACATTGATAATGTCATTAAATTGAAAACTGAAATTGTTTGATTAAAACAGGAGTAGTTCCACTGCCAACAAAAAATACATTATTATTATTATTATTAAGAAGAACATGATCAATGAATATGAATGTAGCTGTTAATAATAATAATAATAATAATATATATTACTAATATAATATATTATTATTGTTATTATTATTATTATTACTACCTGTTTTAAAGGTATAACTGTTACGCATGCTAGCCGTGGTCCAAATCTCAGTAAATGACACCACCCAAAAGAACAGTGACCTCAGAGCTTGCCTTTAAATGGCCACAAAACTGATGGCCATCACACACACACACATACACACACACACACACACACACACACAACCTGCGAGGAAACCAAGCCCCCGTTACCAGGGAGAGTAGGGGACCCTGCGTCGGAGCTGTGGATAAGGGGCAGGACATTCATCATAGAAAGGGAAAGCCACTGAGACGTGTTCTGAGGCTGCTCCGCGAGCTGAGACCACGCTGGGTGTGTTTCGGGAGGTTTGCTGTCACTCTGTGGGACACAGAGCCTCCGTTTTGATGCGGCGCTGCGGACGGATTCCCATCCTCTCCCCTGCTGCTGGAGGGCCGTCTTGAACATCTGCTCTTCCCCGACCGCAGCGCTCCCCACACACAGCTTCAGTGCATTTCACAAGGTCAAATCTCTGACCTGCTCTCGCTGCCTCAGCTCCAGAAACACAGAGCGAATGCAATAAACAAGCCAAGAAAACAGGGATGGATGGTCTATTTAAACAGAAACCTGGATAAAGAACCCATCTCCTAAATTCCCCTCTTATATTCTACCAAAAAGCCATTTTCCTACCTCTCATTGTCCATTAGAATTAAACAGACTTTTTGTAAGTGTGCCTTTAAGACTGATATATGCAAATAAGCCCTGTTCTGATTTGGTGTCCTGTACTGAACCTTATTTGGTAACTTTCTCTCCATCTTTTCCCTGTTTTTTGCTGTTTGTAATGCTCTGTTTTCCTCCTGTTTTCTTGTCTATGCCGTTGTTTACACTTTTCATGTGCCTTTGTTGGTTTGTCTGTACTCATGCGAGTTTGTTCATGTTTTGGTCTTAGCCCCGCCCTAACCCCACCCCCTCACTGTCCTGTTCGCCTGTCTTTTTCTTGTCTCCTTCCCTGCCCAGGTGTTTCCCATTCTCTAGTCAGTGCATGTATACATATACAGCTCAAGAAAATGATTAGACAGCACTGTAGTTTCTTTTTAAATTAGCATCTCTATGAGTGTGAACCCATTCCAGTCCAGTGTTTGTTAAATTCCTACACAAACACCTCATTCTTCTTTATGAGGGACTGATTAGTGATCAGCTGAATCACATCTTATTTAATGAGGAAAAGTATAAAACACTGCTGTAATCGACACTCTCCTCTCAGACTGAGACCAGTTGGATGGTAAAACACTACTAGAAGTTCATTATTGGTCATTATTGCCATTTTGTTTAAGAGAGAACCAGAGATTTGTAAACGCTGCATCATTTCTCTTATTTGGATGTTTTGTCATTTTCTTTAAAATGATGCTTTAAATAATATTTTATTTGTAAATGAGGAGAAATATTTTCAGCAGTTATTAAAAATGAAGGCCAAGCTGTTCAGTTCAATACTTGCACATTTTTGCAGTGCTCAGTAAATATACATATCTGTATTTCAGTCTGTATTTTGTAGATTCTTTGTAAAATTCTCTGCTATCGTTGCCCTGTGTAAATTTCTTGTAACCCTGGCTGTTTAAATCTCTTGGTTTTTGTTGTTTGTATTCCTTTAGTATCTATTGTGCTCGTATCTTTGCTACACCTGTTAATATTTTCGTGTAAGCCCCTCATTTGTATTTGTGTTTTTGTCTCTCATTTTCAATTAAACATTTTTGGATCTCGCGGTTACATTCCGTCTGCCTTGATCCTCACTCACTGCACAGCAGTCCGGTCTGTAACACTCCTCATAACTTCACCATAAATGGCTGGGGGTTAAACGGATGGACACAGGCTTTTATGACAAAAATACTTCGTTTGAAACATCATTTTTGGAGCCAGGTTTCCATTTACGGACTGTGCGGTGCAGTACCTCGTGTCACTGACCTGTGCCTGGGTCAGTTGTGATCTACGGTTAGCAAGCTAAAGTCTAATCTCATTTTGCACAGCCTGCCTCAGCCATTTTCTAGTCCCTCTCCAGTGGTCAATTTCAGCCGCAGAGAGATATTTTTGGATGGTGGACCACTCTAAACCTATCAGTGAGTAAAAGCCCAGCGATTCTGCCGTGCTTGATACACTCATACCAGCACCACACACTATAACATGCCACTACCATGTCAGCGTCCCTGCTGTGTGGAGAAATAATAGCCGCTCTGCGGTGGTCTAATGGTGGTCATTTTCCACTGATGAATGGGTTGGGGGGGGGGCTAATAAATAGTATTGCAACAGATGGGCTACAAGCTATAATTATAAATCTACATAGAAGACCTATAACATAGGTGTTTCTAATCCAAATGACAAAAGAGTGTTGAAACAAGGTGTTTCTGATATTGTGGCCACTCAGTGAAGGTCTCTTCCCATTCAAACAGGACAGACTGAGTGGACAGACTTGACTACAGGGACTTTATCTATAATCATCCTTGTTTTCTCCAACCCTCTTTCCTGAAGTCCCGCACTCTGACTCCTGGCTCGCTGCTTCTTTGACGCATCAAATGTCAAATCCCCCGTCCTGTGACTCACACAGGTAAAGCAGTCATGCCCTGCCATCTGTCCGAGCTCACAGCGCTCCAGCCACAGACTCAGAGCTCAGAGGTACACAGTCTGATGTATATTGCATGTTAAAGCTGCTGTAGGACGGCCCGGGTCATGTCATGAAGCTGGAAAACTGGCGTGGCGTCAAATCCTACCTATCAGTGTTTAGGGGCTGACCTCAACAGGATGATGTGTGTTTGTGTGTGTGTGTGTGTGTGTGTGTGTGTGTTTGTGTGTGTGCAGTAGGGCTGCACAATATATCGCAAATTTACCGTCATTGTGATATCAACATGCGCAATATCCATATCGCGAAAGACGGACTGAACTGCAATAAATGGTGTTTTTCCAAAACTCTTCACCCAGTGCCACAGAGAAGAGGGCAAAAACATCACTGGGGCAGTTTCTTCATCTTCTGTGCTGCTGTTATAGATTGTTCCTTTTGCTATTTTTTTTTGGCTAAGGACTTACCATAATTGAAATTATGTTTACATTCATTTAAGATTTAAAATTATTAAAAAATATTTTCTGTTTTTTTCAACAATGTTCAATGCTTCAAATGTTTTATGGGATGCATTAAATGCTCTGTTTAAGTAAATTCTTAAAAAATAAAAACATGTTGGAATGGAAATATTGCGTTTCATTTTTTTCTGCATAGACTAGTCAGAGTCTGGAGTCTTTATCACCAGCAAATCCAAAGCAGAAAAACATTAAAACTATAAAGGCTAAGTTTTGATTTACTTATCGCATGTGATATCGCCATCACAACACTATCGCATGTTTTTCTAATATCGTGCAGCCCTAGTGTGCAGTGTGTGTATAGGTACGTGTTTATGGAACAAACAAATGTGTTACATGGAAGTTATTTGGAAAAAATCTGATAAAATACACCCTTTTTCTAAGTGAAAAAATGTCAATTAAGTTAATTAAGTTATGTTAATTAAGGTGATTACATCATCATAAACTATTCTATTTAGCATTCAAAGGCCGATGTTATTAAAATTATATTGTGTTAATGAATGCAGTTTGTTTAGAGCACACAATTGTGGACTTATGCTGTATGTTATTGTTTTTGAATGTTTTGAATTTGCTCGCTAACTGAATTTCTGTATAATTATGAGGATATATACTTGTACAAACTGGAATCCGTGCTGGCATTTAAGCAAAAGCGGGGGCCACAACATACTGACAAATTCTACAAATTCATCAAAATATTTCAAACATTCAGTTTTTCACTCAATCGGATTTGCTGAGAAGATGTAAAGTGTAAAGTAAAGTGAACGCACTACAGCACAGAACTCTTCCTCTGCATTTAACACATCACCACTGAAGCAGCAGGTAGCCAGGAACACAGCGCCCGGGGAGCAGCGGTACCTTACTCAAGAAACCCTCAGTCCTGGGATTCAAACCCACAACCTTCTGATCACAGGTCAAATGCTCTAACCACTAGGCCACCAGCTGCAGAAGCTATATTTAGACCCCACCGTATGTCTGAGTGAAACATAGCACCAGGGAGAGTCATTACATTCAACGGTGAAATAAGAATTTTTAAAATCATATTTATAATGAACTGGGCTTGAACTAACAAGGTCCATTTTTTTTCAGGTTCACAAAACTGTACTTTTAGTGGTCACAAAGCAGCTGGGTGCAAATCCAATCTCCACACTCAGCTTCATGTTCATCACAGTGTGTTCCTTGGTGTGAAGAGTAGCTTTTAAATAATGACTCAACCACTTTCCTTTCCAAACCTTGGTTAAAAGCACATATTGACAATACAAACACATCTTTTGGCACAAATGTGATTTAACCCTTAGAACATGAGCAGCGTGGATCAGCAAAACAAATGAGGAAGTGCTGTCATGCCGAAAACCAGCTCCTTATAACGAAGTTGCCCCGGTTTGTGTTGGTGCTCGAGGTGTCAGGCGTCATGCTGAGCTTTGTTTGGTGTTCCCGTATCACGAAGCACCAACGTTACTGTGATTTAAAAACATGTAACAATAAAAAAAAAAAACACAAAGTGGCATAACAACCAAATTACGAGATCTTTGAACCCAGATGAACTTTCGGGATAGTCTCCGCCCACATGTGGGTGGGGAAAATTTGCAGAGGGAGGGGCTCCGCACGCCGAGAGAAAGAGCAGCAAACGGCGAGCGTGTAGAAGAATAAACACCGGTTTTAGACTGTTCTACACTGTTTATATTTACTGAGTTCTGAGGGTTAAGCCCTGAAAACTCTGATTGATGACATCACAACAAGCTACTCAGATGTAAATGTGGTATATTGCTGGAAGCCAACAATGGCAACATAATCACTTGTACTGAAAATAGTCTTAGGTGTCCCTAAACTTTTGACAGGCGTCTAACCTGGTCCGTTCCAGGCTCGGATAAGGATGCGATACAACAGGGCTTATCTCTATTTTTCTATTTTCTAGATGTTACAGCAGCACTATTCTGTCATGGCTGTGCCAGCACAGTGGCAGGCAGCATAAGGCGACTAATTCTCTCCTCAAAAGAGAAAGGGGATCAAAATACAGCCCAGCAAGTGTTTACAGAAGCAGCTAAGCATAAATAAAATAAAACCACTCAAGTAAAGCTGAAAGCCCACCTACATGGCTTATCAGTGCCAAGGCAGTACACACTCGAAGCGGCATCTAAATACACGTCATAATTTACTGCAGGTGCTAGATTGGACACTGGTTCAAAAACAGATGGATTTTTAGACTAATTTACTGTTTAAATGAAGTGTTTCTTGTAACTGCGGAGTGAGAAAAAGCACCACTGAGGCTGATCCAGACACCAAGACCTGAGCGTTTAAGCTATTTCAAGGTGCACTAAGTGCATTTACATTTACAGCATTTAGCAGACACTTTTATTCAAAGCGATTCCCTACCTACAGGGGGCAGTCTCCCTGGAGCACAGTGGTGGTATGCTGAAGGTAGGATTCTAACGCATCACCTCTTGGTCCAGAGGCAAATATATACTCCCCCCTAGGCCACCAGCACCACTTAATGCAGCCATGTGCATTAAGCCCACCACCTCAAGCTGAACCCTAGCAAGACCGAGCTCCTGTTCATCAAAGGGAGTCCGTCACCAAGCCATGATCT
>JBBPDC010089472.1:0-10046 GCA_037974485.1 Hemigrammopetersius urotaenia
ACACAGAACTAATCTGATACTGTTACACACACAGAACTAATCTGATACTGTTACACACACAGAACTAATCTGATATTTTTTATTGCTTTCTAGTTTGTTTGTATTAATTCTAATTATTGGCTGCAAGACACTTCCTCACACAAAATAGCTTCTTGCATCTGTGGTTAAAGCTGCGCCTGAAAACTGCACTCGTTCACTACATAGTGCCCTACATAGTGAACGAGTGCAGTTTTCGGAAACGGCTTGACTTTTGAATAGTTTTGTATGCTTTAAAATGGAAAACGAGAAAAAAATGCCCAACCAAAAAATATGATCACCAATAGTCTTTGACCAATCAGAAAGCAGTGATGCTGTCAGCTAGCCCACAACCCCCTTCCAGGCTCAGGTTCAGGTCGGGTTCGGCTCAGGTTCAGGTCGGGTTCGGCTGAGGTTCAGTTCGGGTTTAGCTCAAGTACAGCTCAGATTTTGCTCGGGTTTAGCTTGGGTTCAACTCGGGTTTGGCTTGTGTTTGGCCCAAGTTCAGCTCAGGTTTGGCTCGGGTTCAGCTCAGGATCAGCTCGGCTTCGGCTCGGGTTCGGCTCGGGTTCAGCTCAGGATCAGCTCGGCTTCGGCTCGGGTTAGGCTCCGGTTCGGCTAGGGTTCGGCTAGGGTTCAGCTCGGGTTCAGCTCGGGTTTGGGGGGTGGGGTGGGGGAGTTCGGGGGGATACGGAAGAATCTCGCGCCGTTAACGCCGTTAACGCCGTTAACGCCAAGATTACAATGAGATTAACAGCGTTAAAAAAATTAATCTATGCCCACCTCTACTTTATTTGTAATGGAAAAACGTTTGTTCGCAGAATGGCCAGTGAAAAAGTGCCTATAGACACACTGTTAAGCTCAGCCCAGACTGTCCTGCAGCCCAGGAGGAACTTGACTCAGAGTGCACTGAAGGCCAGGAGACCCGAGGAAAAGGACATCTTGGGTTTCTGAAAGAATTAAGAGATGCAGCTGTTATTGCAGGCACTAAGCGACGCCATGGAAACGGGTCACTCTGTTCTGTTGCCTGGGTTTCATCTCATTCATATGGACACGTGGTTCATTTTCAGTGGGAATGTTGCTCGAAACGCCCGTCCTCATGTTCTCTATTTCTCAGCCTTTGTTTTGAGTGTCTTTAAAGATTCAAGAGTCTCTCTTTGTCTCATACACACTTATACAAGAACAGTGAAACGAGGCCTGAAATGAGTGCAATATAGTTGAGAAAATTGAAGACTTGTAGTAAAAAAGGATTATTCAGTAATAGTCAGGTTCTTTAACAAATAACTGCAATTCAAAGTGTTTTGTGGGAATAGAATAAAAATATTAAGTGTGAAAATTGTAGGGAATAAAATAAATAAAAGAATACAATGAGAATCAATAAAAGAAGATCAAAAGTGTGATGGAAGTGTAGCTGTGTAAAAGAAGGAGGGCAGTTTGTCCTGTTAACTATTAATCCACCGTTGAATGGGGGTTGTGTGTGTGTGTGTGTCCTTGTGGCCTGATCTCACCCCTGGTGGTCGTTTGTTTGTGTTTTGTCTTTGTTTACCCCGCTGTTGCACTAAGGTGTGGGCCTGCACTATTTTAATGACCCCGTTGATGATGTTTGTCAGGGGTTTAGTGCCAGTAATGCTGGTTAATAAGACCAGAATGGTCAGTTTGAGCAAGAATTTGCTCTCTGAGCTGCTCCCTCGCCGTCACAGCAGGAAAATAATGCCTGTTAAAACAAGAGCGGCTTGTTGGCACTCAGAATTTAAGACATCCTAGAGGACGGAGATCATCAGTGGGTGCGGCGTAAGACTGTAAATATTGATCCGACTGTATTTAAAGAGGAGGGTTGACCCTATTCCTGCAAACATTCAACACCAGATGACGTATTTCAGGGTCACATGCACTTATATGCGACAGAGCTTCGGTTTTAAATATTATTGCTATAATTTTACTGTTATTTATTTTACTGACAAAACAGTATTTTGTTTATTATAGTCTGTATTGGGTTTGGTGTGAAAGGGTTCACTGTAAAGACTCTGAATTCTTTCAAGTTGAGGCGAATGGAAGCAGACGTCTCCAACACAAATCCTGCCGTTTTATTCTCTACCACCCCATGAAGCTCCACGTGTCTTTATTTGTGTTAATATGGATGTTGATGGTGTAAAATAGTGAATCTGAACTAAATCTCTTTTCTTTGGAGACTATTTTACCTCACGACGCCCTGCATGTATCCCTCCACCATGAACGGGTTTAGGTTTCTGGACCAAAATCTCCTCAGAACTCTGGTAGAACAATGTCTCAGGCATTAGCTAGAACTATTTGATGGAATATCCACTAAATCACCTCTTTATTATGCAGGCTTTTGACAAATTGGTGGAATCCCATAATTTATTTAACCTCATTTGTTACTATTGTGTAATGAAACCATTCTGTGTGTGTGTGTGTGTGTGTGTGTGTGTGTGTGTGTGTGTGTTTTCTTAGTCAGATTATCACTTTGAATACACGGACTGTGATGTTCTGGGGTCCCGGTGGAGAGTGGCGATACCCAACAAGCCTGATACCTGCACGGGCCTACCCGACCCAGTTAAAGGAACTCAGTGCAGTAAGTAGGAACATGGTTCGAATTACAGGGGGTACTGGGGGGTACTAGGGGGTGTTTCTTAACAGTGCAAGGAAGGCAGTACCCCCCAATTATGGAGGGGTAATTCACACTCTGAGTAGGACATTATATATAGTACTGTGCAAAAGTATTGAGACCCCCATCATTTCTTAATATTTTACTTTGAATCATCTTGTTAGTGCAAAAATACTATTTTCTGTCTATTTACTGTCTTTTCTTGGTCATACCGATTAGATGAAATTAAAGAACTGTGGACAGATGTTTTACTGACAGGCTGCAAAGTGCCTAAAGATACAAGAAGTTCTAGATAAAGGAGCTCCGCCCACTCAGCATTCAGCACCACCAGTATACTGATCACTGCCTGATCATCTGGAATCATCTGCTCCTGGTTCTTCACTGGTTCAGGACTTAGGTGTAGAGCAGGGGTGTGGAACTCCAGTCCTAGAGGGTTGAGGTCCAGCACGTTTTAGTGATTTCTCTGGTCACAAACACCTGGTTCACCTTCACAGTTAATTGTCAGGTTTAGTGACTGTATGGTGTAGAGCTGGTTTATTTAAGGCTCCAGACCTGACTGTACTGAACTGTCCCTGTTTGTCCTGTCAGCGTTTAGCTGCAGTCAGGGAGAATATCTGGAGATGAACACCCAGAAGTGTCAGAAGTGTGCGGCGGGGACGTACTCTCTGGGCACGGGCGTGGCCTTCGATGAGTGGGACATTCTGCCCACAGGCTTCATCAGCCACGGCATCAACATGGACTTAGGAGAAATCTACACCAACTGCACCAAGTACGTAACCGCGAAGCTTCGCTTCCAGCTGGGAATCCACTGGCCTTGGGTGAAAAGTTACTGAACAGTGGGGAGAAGCTGGTGGCCTAGCGGTTAGGGAGTTGCCCTGTGATCAGAAGGTTGTGGGTTTGAATCCCAGGACTGCTAGTGGCACCACTGAGGTACCCTTGAGCAAGATACTAACCCCACACTCTGCTCCCCAGGTGCTGGTTTGGTGGATGGGTTAAATGGGTTAAATGCAGAGGAACAATTACACACGGTTCATACTGTGGTGTTGCGTGTTCATATGTGACTATAAGGGGCCACTTTACTTCATCCCCATGAAAATGTAACGTATTGTGAGATATTCTATGTGTATTCCTGCAGGTATGTAGAATATATTGAATTTTTGGCACCCAAAAGTAAAAGGTATCTCCAAAATGACAAATCTACACTAGAAAACAAACACATTTTCATGTAAAAACAATTTCATTTTAAAACATTTTCTGTTCCGTTTGTCATAAACGCTTCGCACAATGTTAAACGCAACTGTTGTATTCAAATAATGTCAAAAACATGGCTTTCTTTGGACATCACATATATTTTTAATGTTGCTTTTTAATGGGTTAATACCTCGCTGAGTTAGAAGAGAACACTGCACATTTACTGTTTTGCTGAACTGGAAAACAATAGAGCACAACGTGTGGCATGAACTATAATCATAGCACTAGAAAGTATGGTTTAAATGCATTCTCTGTAGAGGGTTTGTAATAATATTCACTTATTTTCACACATTTACACACATTTTTATCATGTAATATGATCAGGGGTGTTCAGACTTTTGCACATTCCTGGTAAAGGCCACAAAAATCTTTTAGTCTGGATGTTCTGGCTGTTCTGGCAAAATTGTTCATGTTTACAGCTCACAGTAAGTCTGAGTCCTAAACCACGTCCACTAGTCTGATCACCTTAATGAAGAGCTGGAATTGGTTTGAGCGGGTTTAGAGACGTTTTGGTGGATTTGTGACCTATATTACAGAGTTCTCTCTCGCTAATTTATTTCTCTCTCTCTCTCTCTCTCTCTCTCTCTCTCTGTCTCTCTCTCTGTCTCTGTCTCTTTCTGTCTCTCTGTCTTTCTCTCTCTCTCGCTCTCTTTCTTTCTGTCTCTCTCTCTCTCTCTCTCTCTCTCTCTTTCTCTGTCTCTCTCTCTCTCTCTTTCGCTGTCTCTCTCTCTTTGTGTCTCTCTTTCTGGTCTCCACAAAGAAAACCCACCAGGAAAACGCACACATGTTATCAGGTTATCAGAAACAACCCACAGGTGCCACTTAATTACCTGATAACAATTCAGTGTCTAATTATTTTATTGTTTTGTGTCTTTTGTTCTTGTTCAGTTCCACCTGGATCCCTAAAGGGGACTTTATAGCCTCTAACACGGACGAGTGCAGCTCCACGCTGTCGTACGCTGTGAGTCTGAAGCAGCCCGGCTCCGTGTCTTTCCAGTACTTCTATCCTGACACCAACGTCTTCTTTGAATTCTATGTGAGTATCATAATTCCAGTTAATGTACAGAGTAATGTAGAGTGGGTTTAGAGTGAACCATTCCATTCTGGAGGAACGCAGAACTGTTCACAGTGGAGGTGAGTGGAACCAGACATCTGCCTCTAAAAGCTCCTCACAGAAAGTTCTTCCTTGAGGCTATTCCTTGCCTGAGACATTGTTTGAGAAGATTTTAGTACTAAAACTAAACCCATTCATGGTGGAGGGATACATGCAGGGCGTCGTGAGGTAAAATAGTTAGATTTGGTTCAGATTCACTATTTTACATCATCAACATCCATATAAACACTCAGAGACACGTGGAGCTTGACTGGGGGGGTCATGTCTGGATGTCTGGATTTGTGTTGGAGACGTCTGGTTCCATTCACCTCCACTGGAAAGGAATCTGTTTCTGTATTCACACCAAACACACTCTGGATGTCTCGTGATCTCAGGGATTGAATTATGTAAAAATGTTTAAACATTTCCATTCACTATAAGATTATATCTAACACATGATCACTCTTCTGTCCTGCATGTCCTGTTCAGGTTCAGAATGACCAGTGCCAATCGACCGACTCCCAGAGCCGCTGGATGAAGAGCTCGGAGAGCGACTGGGACTCTCACTATGTAAGTGTAATGACTGAGAGCATGTAAGCCCGAGATCCTTACAAACATTTAATCCAAAAATCCAGTTAACATGAACATAACAAACCAGGAATAATACAGAAATATGTGAAAACATTAGCAGGTACAACAAGGACACGGTAGATACTAAAGGAATACAAACAAGGTGAATATAAATACAAGTAAAATGGAACACTGAGAGTATAAACAAATTTAAAAGAATCCACCAAGAAAACCCAGACAGAAACACAGGGGTCTATGTACACTGACTAGACAGTCCAGCAACTTTAAACACAGCTGTCGTTAAACCCCTAATGAAAATGAGAAACCTGGATTCTTTCACACATAACAGTTATAGACCTGTTTCCTATCTCCCATAACTAGGCAACGTCACTGAGAAAGTAGTTTTTAATCAGTATTTACCTGAATTTAAATGTCTGTCAACATCGTAGTACTGAAATACTTCAGATAAAGGTTCTCAGATCATCTGAATTCAGACTCAGATAAGACAACTGTGTTGGTACTGCTAGATCTTAGTTCAGCTTTTGACACACTCGATCATAAATGACTGCTGGACAGATTAGAAAACTGGGTTTGACTCTCGGGAATGGTCCTTAGTATATACCTAGAAGGCGAGAATTATTCTGTTTCTATATGAATGCTGCATGGTGTCCCACAAGTATCCATTCTTGGGCCCCTTTTGTTCACCGTATACA
Organism: Hemigrammopetersius urotaenia; assembly: GCA_037974485.1. Taxonomy (NCBI): domain Eukaryota; kingdom Metazoa; phylum Chordata; class Actinopteri; order Characiformes; family Alestidae; genus Hemigrammopetersius; species Hemigrammopetersius urotaenia. Next base: position 6,266 of record JBBPDC010089472.1, read on the forward strand.
TGTTTCCTCTTAACCAAAATCTCCAAGATTATGCAGACGTCTCTCAGATCTATCCAGCTGATAACTTCAGTCCTGCAGACTCAGTGTGTTTATGTAGCAAAAAGTAAATTGCTTTATTTCCTTCAGTTAAAGAAAGACAAGACAAAGATAGTTCTGTTTGGGAACAAAGAAGGAAGATCACAGCTCAGTTCGTATCTGGAACCTAAGTCAATAAAAGCCACGCCAAAGCCCTTTGTGTAATCATGGATGGGGATCTTAGTCTCAGTGATCACATTAAAGCTGTAACTAAATCAGCAGCCGAAGAGCAACTAAGGTAAGAGATTTTGTGTCAAAGAAGGATTTGGAGAAACTCATCAATGTCTTTCTATCCTGTAGGAGAGATTATTGTAATGCTTTTGGCCTCCCCTTAAGCTAAAGCCTATTCAAAATGCTGCTGCTAGAGTTCTAACCAAAACCACGAAAAAGAGCACATTACTCCAATCCTCAGGTCCTTAAAGTGTAGGAGAACAAACACCGGTTCTAGACTGTTTTACACCGAAATCAGATTTTAACACTACTCTCAGTTGAAAGGGTTAATTTTAAGTGATAAGGAGAGATTGCAAAATGGCCACACTAATATGAATGATGGTATCTGCCCTGTGTTCTCTGATCAGGTGCAGCTGAACAGTGGGAACAATGTTCTGTACTGGAGAACCACCGGGTTCTCTCTGTCCAGCCACGCTGTTAAAGCAGTGCTGCTGAAGAACATCGCCATCTCAGGTTTGAGTTCTGTCAACATCATCATCATCGATATACATATAAAACCCACCACTTTTCAAATATTACGTCCCTAAAATCATGATCATGACCAGTGATGTCCCTGTCTCCTCTCCACAGGGGTCGCCTACACCTCTGAGTGCTTCCACTGTAAGCCTGGCACCTACAGTGCTGAGCCGGGCGCTGCCCGCTGTGCCCCCTGCCCGGTGGACACCTACTCCAACAAGGGAGCCACTGAGTGCCAGCCGTGCGAGAAAGAGAAATATTCAGGTATTTTCAGCCACTTTTACACATCATCTGCATCAGAGTGAGCAAAAATACAAACTATGTGCTTCCTGAAATGCAAATGAAACAAAATCAATCAAAAAGGCACAGTAAAATGCATAAACATGAACACAAGAAGCCAAAAGGACATGGCAAAATCCCGAGGAACACATCAGAACACAAAGTAAAGATTCAGAATTACTGAGCAGAAACATCAAGAACGAACAACAGAGCAAAACAGCTCATATACCAAGAACCAACAAGAACTAGACTGAAGACACGGACTATTATACTAACTAAAGGGGAAACACCCGGGCAGGGGCGGAGACAGGAACAGGACAACAAGGGGCGGGGCTTAGTTCAAAACAACAGACTCACAAGGATTGGGTAAACAGTCACCTGGAGAGGGTAAAAAACAATGTAGACAAGAAAACCATAATCTGGAACCAGGAACTGGAACCAGCATAGAACCATTACTTGTGAGATGTGGCAAACTGGTGCACGAATGTGGGGCTAAACAACTGCAGCCAGAATGAGGAGATACATGTACATGTGTTGGTTTTGTGACATCACTAAAACTCTGATTTGAAAACAGCCTATTTTTGTCGCTCACTTTCTACATGTAGAAAATTGTATGGATTTGTGGGGTAAGCATAACATTTGAAACAATGTTTATAGACTTTAAGGCCTTTTAACTGCAGAAAAGCGATGATACAGGCCCTTTAATATGTTGAAAGGCATTACAATCACAATATGTAATAGTAAATTCTCAGTACTGATACTGTGTCCATGCTGTGTAGCCCTAATTTAAACCTGTAATTTGTAGGCAGCTGCATGTGTATCCCCTCCACATTCAGTTTTATGTGATTCCTCCATGCTTTGCGCGGCCCCTCACCCTCAAATGCGTATGCGTGAGGGGCAGAAGGTTGTTTAGTGTTTTGCCCTGCATGTTTAGACCCGTGTCCCAGTTTTGTACAGACAGTGCAGGCAGAAACGGTCTTAACTTGGCACAGCGCACCTCCGTCTTTACCTCTCTGGTGCCTGTCAGAGAGAACAGAGGCTCAAGACCGTTACCTTTGCATAGATAAGCCATTTGCAAGTAATCATGAAAGAGTACTGTATATGGAAATGGGCTGCACACCAGTGTGTGACCTATCACTGGATCTAAATGTGTGTCGTTTTTTCCTAACGCCTGAGGCTCTTTCCCCTGTGTCCACCGCGTTCTAGGGATCGGATCGGGAACGTGTGAGCAGAGGCCACCCTGCACGGCCAGTGACTATTTCTACACCCACACCCCGTGCGACTCCACCGGCCAGGTAAGCGTGAGGAAAGAAATTAAACTCCATGTGTGTTCAAAGTCAGGCATCATCGTTTTACTTTACTTAAGACTCAACCTCGTACTGAACTTCTACTCCCCCTAGTGGCCAACATACAACACTGCAGAAAACTCTTGAGCCACGTCTTATTTCTTTCTATTTTCCTACAAATCACATTGTTGGTGCAATTTTCCAACTCCAATCCAATCCAACTTTATTTGTTAAGCACTTTTGTAAACGCAAAGGACCAAACTGCTGCACATGATACAATATAAAAGCATACAATAAAACAATAAAATTAAAGCATAAATAAACATGAAAGATGAACATACACAGTAAAATCACGCTACATCAAACGTTACATAAAAATCATTCTCATAAAATGTTGAAGGCCGAGGGAAAACAGTGGGGTTTTAAAAGAGATTTAAAATCAGAAACAGAAGAAGCCTGTCTGATGTGCAATGGCAACCCATTCCAAATTTTCGGGGCGGCTACAGCAAAGGCACCTCTGAGTTTCCGCTTCGTCTTCTGCAACTCAAGAGCAGCTGATCAGCTGACCTGAGAACGCGGGTCGGGGTATAGGAATGGAGAAGCTCAGCGAGGTAGGGGGGAGCAAGACCATTTAAGGCCTTAAAAGTAAATAAAAGGATCTTAAAATCTATCCTAAAACGTGTGGGCAGTCAGTGCAACGAAGCTAAGATGGGGGAGATGTGCTCTTGTGTTCGTGAGCCCGTTAAGAGACGCACCGCTGCGTTCTGTACCATCTGAAGATGAGAGATGGAGGACGCACTAACCCCAACATACAGTGCAATACAGTAATCTAACCTAGTGGTAACAAAGGCATGGATTACTGTTTCAAAGTGCTTTCTTGAGAGGATGGGTTTCACTTTTGCCAGCTGTCTCAGATGGAAGAAACTCGATTTTATTACTGATCTGATCTGGCGTCGAATTTAAGATCTGGGTTCATCCTAATCCCAAGGTTTGTCACAGTTGGTTTAACGTACTGGGCAAAGGACCCCAGATCTACCGAGGGCAGTCTAGTAGTGTCACCAAAGACCATCACTTCAGTCTTTCTGTCATTAAAATTAAAAAAATTCAAGGCCATCCAGGCCTTCCTTCTGTAGTGCACACTGCTGTGGGTAAGTATTGTACCAGATTGAACACTGAAGTCCCTCCCCGCTATGGAGTCGAAGTGGTGTCTGTTTAGTGTGAGTAGTGTCCATCGTTCCACACTGTGTTTTTTGGCTATTATTCCATTTTTATTTATATTCAATTCAATTTTATTTTCATAGTGCTTTTTACAACCAGGTTGTCACAAAGCAGCCTTAAGGGGCTTTCAGACCAAACGCGGCATGCGCTGCACTCGCCGCGAGGGTTTGCGCTTCCTCTCAAAAAACAGCGAGAACGAGCTGCGCTTGCCGCCGGGCTCAGCGCAAAAGTGGGCG
>JBBPDC010089493.1:0-10046 GCA_037974485.1 Hemigrammopetersius urotaenia
GGTGGTGCTGAAGGTAGGATTCGAACCCATGACCTCTTGGTCCAGAGGCAAGTATCCTACCCACTGAGCTACCTCCATCTCCATATGCGTCACATTATTTCACAGCATCACCACAACGCATCCATAACCAACAATTCAGACATTTCTCCTGCTGTCAAATGAGTAAAATGAAATATCATTACTGTCAGTTACAAACAGTGAGGGGACACTTAGCACACTATTCCTGACAAAGGAAATAAGGAATGGAGACAAAACATTGACAGGCAACGGCTGTCTCATGTCTGTGTGGCATGTCAAAAGAACACGGAGAGGCCATTATACACTAACTGGTGCAGATACACGCCGCTGTTTGACATCTTAATGAAAAAGAGGAGTGCCTGCCATCGAAAGCATCCCTGACGATCTTTATTCACTGAATGGCTTATTGGCAGACAGCAATTTACTTTTTAAGGTTAGTAGTCAAGGCAGCCTGCGTCGTCTTCTTAAACCATCTCTAATCTCACCAAGATGATTCAAGGCTAAGAATATATCCCATATTTGAAAAACTTTAGTGTTTCCACAAAATGTTTTACTGACTCCTTACACATTAATGCCTCCAGATTCATGTAAGGAAAGGTATTACACCTTTAATCAAGCCTGAACCTTGATCTGAATGTGAACAGAGCCTTAGAACATTAAATCAGACTGCAGCTTAACAATATTCTGTCCAAATCCTACCGAAGCCTGACAAAATTAGGTCTGAACCCGAGTGAAGACCAACAAAACGCGGCTGAAGCCTGACATTTGACGCTTATGTCATTTTCCATGGTGAATTCAAGCAAAACCATAGTTTTGTTCTTCGGAGAATTTTTTAAACAATCAACACACCATCACCAGCAATCCAGGCCATTTTCACTGCCTTGGAAAAACAAAGTACACCACTCCAGTCACCCCACGCCAGCAGCCCCTAACCTGTTTCATGTAAAACAATATTTTAATGGACCAGTACAGACACAACTAAAAATATAGTTCATAAAAATAGAAGTTGTTTGTTTTAACATTTTTTTAAATATTTTTTTTGCTAGCTTGTGGGATACAAGTTTGATGTACCAGATCACATGACTTACACACGCAATTTTTTTTCAAAATAATATATAATAATCAATAATATATCATATATCATATATCAATAACATATGATAATCAATAAAATATTGTTTCTTTCTGTGTGGCCCGGTACCAAATGATTCATGGACCGATACCAGTGGGTGGGGACTTCTGTACTACACAAGACACTTTTTCCCTTTCTGTCCTCTGGTAAAACGCTCAGGGCTCCCAATACATACACTATAAGATTCTAGGACAGCTTTAACTTCAACACTACATTGTTCAACACACACTAATGTGCAGTTATTACCCAACACATACAACATGCAGGCCAAATACTGTTCCACACACATTAAGTTGCGATATTACACCTGAGATTACTGCCACACATATATGGCAGTGTTTTTTGTGCAGTATTTCTGCAGAGATTTATTTGACCTCTACATTTTACTTAACATTTGTTTCTGTGCATCATTTAAGTTGTAACATGCGCAATGGTGTACAGCAAACCCCCATCAATCGCGGGGGTTACGCTAAGCACTGCAGCCAAACAAACAACCAGCACGAGGACAAGGGGGCGTGGCGGACGAGTGCCGGATTTGAGTTGAAAAGACTGACATTTTTAAATTAAGAGAATAAAAAAGGCAAATTAGAAATCACCCTAGAAGTGAGCAAAGCTGCTGTAACAGGTTGCTACTCGTTGGCGGGGCCAGAATGTTCTCAAGCAATTTCCTTTGGGATCAGTAAAGTTTTCTGATTGTAATGCTAAATGTCTACATAGTCATATTGCATATATTTGATCTCTCACATACTAATTACTTTGCACTGTCACATTAGCGCTAATTATTTAAATTGCCGAAGCTTTTATTTGTATTACAGTCACCATGCTCTATCCACTAAGGCACTATTCATATTACTACCGTTCTCTGTCTGAGCACTTTACTACCTTATACTGAATACTGTATTATGTTACTTGCATTTATTAAATTCTAGTCTCGCTTATCCAAAGTCTAAATGTACTTAGTTTTTATTGTATTGTAAATTTGCTTTATGTAATGTTAATTGTGTGTACACTTGGCATATAAGGTATAATATTACTGTATTTTTCTTTAGTAAGTTGGAAAAAAAAAAAAAGAAAAGCAGCAGCGTTACATTTAAAACATACTTGTAACTATATGACTTTTAATCTGTAACTATTCCAGAATTTACAATCAAAGTTGCAGTAAATCCAGTGAAAAATGACTTGCAATTGGCCAGTGTCATTCCTTAAATAGAATATTCCAATGGGTTCCAAAAACATATTGTAAAAACATGAATAAAAATATAAATAAAATATCAAATACTCCTAATCTATCTACTTATTCTAAATAGGTACAAATTACAATCATTTAAAACAAATACATATTGTATAACACTGGACCAGTTGGAGTGGAGGGATTCATGTTTTTTCTGGACAGGTCCCTTGGCAAAAAAAACAACAACTGACTGGACCACCTCTGTGTTAAAGGAGACATATTAGGCAAATCTCACTTTTTTAAAACAAGTTATAATAGGTCTATGGGCTACCATATATGTTCATGTTGCACAAAATAAGTTCTTTGCACAAAATCACTCTCACATGAAGAGATTCTCCAGCTTTATTCTTCACAGTTTCAGTCCCTTTCAAAACAAGCTGTTTCAGGGCTCTGTCCCTTTTATGCAAATAAGCTGTTGCTGGTCACGCCCCACACATCCCATGTTCCGCCCACCCCGTACGCTGCTCGTTTGACATGAAACAAAAACAAAGTAACAAGTTAGTTCATACTTAACTGCGATAGAAACATAAAAGTCATTATTTGAAAGTACTTTCGTCTCCTTCATCTGCTGACAGCCAATGAGGGAGACGAAACAGCAGGTCCAGATCCTCCACGTGGCTGAAGTTAGTTCCTTATTCACAGCTCCTTATTCCAATTTTCTGTTACACCTTAAATACTTAAAGTGGAACTTTTTAAGGTGGAATGAAACCAAGTGTTGCTGGGACATGGTCATCGAAAATTAAACGAAAGTCACGCAGTTCTTCGGTTTTAATTGTCTGGGAGAAAGTGCAGGATTTGTGCTGTTCTTTGTAGCAAAAACATAACACTTCATGTGTGACTTGTCTCTGCCTGTAGACACAGCACTCGGCGTCTTATCCGTACTCGTAAAACTATCCGACACCATGGAGGACCTTCAGCTAATCTAGTGGGTGGGGTCTCAACAGATGAGGGGCGGTTCTATGCAAATTGGCCCAGAATTACATCACACTGGGCCCTCCGTCCAAACAGCTTGTTTCAAAAGGGCCTGAAACTATGAAGAATAAAGCTGGAGAATCTCTTTATGTGAGAGTGATTTTGTGTAACATGTTTGTAGCCCATAGACCTATTATAACTAAAGTATAACTAAGAGTTTTGCATATGTCCCCTTTAATTAGTCCAGCTATTCAGGTGGTCCAAAAAATATATAGTTTGATTGGAAACAACACATGGCCATATTTATCCCATCATATTAAGGGTTCATCATGTGTGCAATACTGTGCGTCTCCATTGCAATATATAGCAATATAATTCCAATATGGTATTTTCCCTTAATGACTAATGAGAACTGGGAAAAATGAGAGAATGCATGGTTTAAAAAGTATAGAACCAAGACATATTGCAGAATGAAAACTAATCATAACCCTGGAACTGAGCAGAGAAGCTGACTCACTCAGGCTGACCTTAAACAAGGCAAACCAAACTCAATCTGAGGAACCTCAGCGATCCATCAAGCTGTTATTAGTGTTTATGTATTACATTTAAAGTGGCAAAAACAGCTGCCTTATTTAGGGAAAGCCTGTAATGAAAGGTGGAGCAGGACATGCTGTGGTTAATGCCAACAAAGTGGCAAATACACACTGCCTCACAGGCAAAGATAAATCAAAAACACACCCAAGCATAAAATTAAGCATAAAACATTTCCAGGTGGTTGACGACTGCAGCCGTCCATAACGATTGCAATAAAATAAGCAGTTTACACTTCCCCTGATAGCTGGTGGGCAACGGAAATCCAGAAGATGTAACCTGATGATGATTTTTGCGAGTGAAAAGTTAGAAGCATCTATTCAAACAGACTGGTGCTAAGAAGCATACCGCAGGCAAAGAACATGGATTGTCACATGTGTTTTCTCTTCACACAACAGTATGAAAATATGTGTGTGTGTGTGTGTGTGTGTGTGTGTCTATACTTAGATGCCCCCTGGGTAATGAAGATCTAGTGGTGTATGGATTGGCAGCAACCTTTAATGTGACCAAGATAATACAGAGCCAAAAATAGTTCCAATCTTATGGACCTGTTCAAGAAACATTCTAGTGTCTGTACAACATGTTTCAGCACCTTAACACATCAAGCTGCTGTCCAAGAACTAACAACACAAAGCAAACTGATGATCTTCTCAATAAATGAATAAATGAAGTAGCCCCTTATAGTCACGTGTGAACCCACCACAGCACACCACACAGTTTGAGCGATGTGTAATTCATTTTCTGTATTTAACCCAATTAACAAATTTAACCTATTCTCCAAGTGAATCAGTGGGCCGCCACTGGTACCCTGTTCAAGGCTACATCAGTGGTGCCACTACCATTCCTGGGATTTAAACTCATGGCCTTTTCATTGCAGGGGCAACTCCCTAAACACTAAGGCAATAGTTGTCCCTAAACAACAATTTGTGGTCTCTGTCCACAAATGCTGATTCTACATGCTCAACCAGTCAAAGGCATTGAAAAGGACAGGCTAGAGCCATGAGTGGCAAAACTATAGGCAAAAAATGAACATGTGTGCTCAAAATTGGACTGGTGGCTGCCAATACCCATTGTACAGCTTGATGTCTGCCTTCTACACCTGCTCACTAGAAGCTGAGACCCGTTTTCTGTAAAGCTGCTTTGTGACAGTGTCAGCTGTAAACAGCTGTAAATAGTGCTATTTCAGTTTGGTTCAGTGAAACATGAGATGAGTGTTGTCGCGTCTCGGCCAGTGGCCGGTAGGGGCCATTGTTTTGGTTTAGTTTTGGGGGCTTTTATTTTGATATTTTGTCCACGTTTGTGTCTTGTGTCACTGTTTCAGGTGTCCTGTGTTTTGGTGATTGGGTTTTGTGATTGGTTTCTGTCTGTCATGTTCTGTGTATTTAAGTTCCAGTTAGCCAGGTTTCTGTTTTGTTTAATAAAGAAATCACAGTCATAGATGCCTGCCTGCTTGCCTTTTTGTGATCACTGGGGTAAAGCAGGTTGCCACGACGCCCGTGACAAGTGTAAACTGTATTGGATAAAACAGTTTCCTTCTAAAGATACAATTTACAGTAACAAGTGACAAACTGCAATATCACAAATGTCTAAAAATTGCAAAGACTGACAGAATGTATTCACTCATTGTGAACTGTAGGTGTATGCACATAGTATGACGTAATAAATAACCAGTTCAGTCTCCTATAAATGAGATAAGCGAGAATGAAGAGCCTTTAAAAAGGGAAAGTAAAGGTTCTTTAAAGTAAAGTGGCCTATTATAGTCAGGCATGAACACACCACAGCAGAGCACACAGTTTGAACAAGGTGAAATTCTCTCTCCGTATTTAACCCATTCACCAAGTGAATCAGTGGCGCCTGGGGAGCAGTGCCGAGGCTCAAGGGAACCTCAGTGATGACAACAGCAGTCCTGGGATTCAAATACACAACCTTCTGATAGCAGGGGGAACTCCCTAACCACTAGGCCACCAGCTGCACCAGTTTAAGGTTTATTAACAGGTCTTCTATGAGCCTTTACATTATGTGAAGACTCCTTAAACCTTTTTTTTAATTATATTTATTGAGGTTTTCGATTTTCAGACACAAGAAAAAACTAGTGCTGGGCCGTTAACGGCATTAACGGCGCGAGATTCTTATCGCGCGATAAGAGGGAGCTGTGTCTATACTACGCAGGCTGTGATGAATTTCAACTTGATATTTCAGTGACTTGTCCGGTTCACGCAAGTTTTAAACTTGTCTCGGTCTAAAGGTGGGCATTAATCTATGCCCACCTCTAGAAAAAACACAATCCCAAAACACGTCTCCTTTAGGTAGATTTGATTCAGCAGTCAACCACATCACTGTGTAAAAAAGGGCAAAAAATAGATTTTTACCTAATGTGACATTGAGAATAATAATAATACATAATAATGTCAGCACTATCCGTAACTTTAACCAGAGATTAAGAGAGAAAATGGGGGAAAAAAAAAAAAAGTCAAAAAATAATGTTTCAAATAGTGTCGCGATTATCAGAAATTTTTAACAGGAAATTGAAAAGAGGCCTCCAAGAAGATTCTAATAGATCTATATTTCCAGACATGCTATATCTAAGCCTTTCTACATGAAGGGTGGAGGAAAGTTCAGACAACCAGATCTTGAATAGTGGTCTTGACTTATTCTTCCACAAGCAAAGAATAGATTTTTTTGCGATCATCATACCATACTGTATCGGCACTCGGAAAGCATCGTTAAGATGCTGCAAGGAGACTGACCAGCCAAGAACAGCAGTTGCAGGATCTAAGGGAAGCTCACAAGCATAAACTTCTGAAAGAAATTGAAAAACTTCTGACCAGAATTCACTGATTTTAGGGCATGCCCAAAAAAGATGACCAAGCGAACCCTCAGGAGACTCCATAAACTTTTGACAATGCTCTTTACACTTATATCTCACTGAGAAAAACGGCTCTTCAACGGCACTGTAACAAATAAACCTTTCTAGAATATTTCTGGTCTCTTTATTTTAGGTTTTTTCTTTCAGAAATGTTTCAGGGGAGGCATTCACAAAGCAGGGACGCACTCTGCTGCAACACAGTGACTTCAGGTAAAAAAAACATCTAATCTGTGCTGTTGATAGTTCACGCTAAATCATTAATAGAGCGTAATAAGAGTTAAGTGTAATTAACCTAATGATCGTTCTTCATTAATTTCAAACATATTAAACAAAAACGTTGCACTTGTGCCACCCTAACACATGGAAATGTGCCACTTTGATACCACTGAGCCCGTATTCTTTATAGCTTTTTTCTGCAGAGCTTTTTTTTTCCACTTTTAATTAAGACTCTCTGCCTGCAGAGCATAATCAGTGTCCTCTGGGTTTTCTGCTTCAAGTTTTTTCTATGGACTATAGTTTAGTTTAGCAGAGGTCAAGTCGGTTTATCTGTTTTACAAACAGGATTTATTTGCTATTATTATTTATTCGCATTTATAAGTAACATCTTGACGTATTAAATACTGAAATATATGTAATTTCATTCGGTTTTGTTCTGTACTGCTTCACTGTTGCTGAGATTTCAGAATCTCAGCATTTTTTCCAGATCAAAAGGTTCCAAAATATAGGAAAAGAGTCTCACACACTGATAAAAGCTAGATGTACTACAAAGTACACTCTACTACATTGCAGAGTGCTGCAACAAGTCGATTCATGCTCGTGTCTTCCCTCACTAGATTCACCGTAAAGCCCTTTTTACAGGATTACATAGAAATAATCTTTTCAAATGAAGACCTCCCAAAACCTCCCTCCTACCCATCAGCACCACTGTAAAGTTCTAGTCCTTTTATGTCATTCTTTAAGATATTTTTCATACTTTGTGTATGAAAAGTGATATACTTTATCTTCTTCTTCTTATTATTATTATTAGTTTATTATTTTTTTATACATCTCTTACCAGACACAGCATAGTGTGTATAAAGTAATTGAGTTTTACATGTTATATTTTATATTGCTCTTGTCTGTGTGTCTGCACAGCCGTAGCATAAGTAATTTCCTCTGGCATCATTAATGTTTTCTGATTGTGATTCTATTATAACAAGTACTAAAAATGATTAGTGCTAAAAGAATGCCCCTGAGTGCTCAAATGAGTAAAATGCTTGGTTAAATTCTTGGTAAATGCCAGGAAAATCAGTACAACAGATAATAGTGTGATATAAACAAAGGAATTACAGAAAGATCCAGACAGAAAGCAAGTTTAAGGGTAAACAGGTTCAAGTAACAGCGCAATGGGGTAACTGCAGGTGAGAAATTATGTTGTTGTTCAGCTCATATCCAATATAATACGAAGTTTTAAACAATAAAATGAATGTTCCTATGATTACGATCATCACAGGACTGTGTTCACTACCTTAGGGCTTGTTTGTAACATTAAAAAGGCATACTTTTATCTCATTACACATGGACTTCTCAGCAATCAGCAACAGTAACTGCAATAATATCCTTTCTTTGTTAGTATTCGTACCTGCACTCGGGAGTTGTGGAGCATGAACTCCTGCTGCTTCTTCATATTCTCATCCATGGATTTGGAGAGTAAAAACCCCATTTTCCTGAAACAACCACAAATTAGTGACACATTCATCTCAGTACACACCTTCTACTTAAGTCTGAGATTTTTTTTTACTTTTCACCACCTGAGCTCATTCAGCCAGCTTCAGTGATAGAAACCCATGAGTAAAACAACAAAGACGGCAGATTTGAGTGATGATTAATCAACAGGTTCATTCATGCAGTTGTCTTCTCTCAAAGGGCTTAATTCAACACACTTTCTAGCAGACCTATTAGCCAGTTACAGCTTGCAGAAATATCTTATTCCAGATCCACCAGGGCTAAAAAGCAGAAACCTTTACTGTTTTTATTCTATAAAGTCTTTTTTTTTCCCCAGTTCATCGGGTTCCTATTGCTGACCATTCAAAATAGTTGGGTTTTTTTTTGCCTTTTTCTCTTACATTTCTGTTCTTCTGGGCACATTTTGCTGGACCACCATGCCCCAAGCTACATTCTAGGCTTGACTGGTCAACACAGAGCCCTGACCCCAACCCCATCCATCAAAAATGCTCTACAGAATGAATGGACACAAAATCTTGTGGAAAGTCTTCCAAGAAGTGGAAGCTGTTATAGCTGCAAAGGGGGGCCGACTCCATATTAAAGTCTGTGGATTTGAATGCAATTTCATTAACGTTCCTGTTGGTGAAATAGCTAGGCATCCCAATACTTTTGTCCATATTAGGTTGTTCCTGTGTGCTGGGATGGAGACTGACAGAGTCCTAGATCGCTGGTTAAAAAACAAATAAACAAACAGTACAGAAGGTTCAGCTGGAGGTCAGTCCAGACAAGCGGACAGGAGTTCACTGTCTCTACAGGCTGTGAACTAGGTTTATTTCAGCCACACCAGTAATACAACTACAGTAACGCCAGTAACGCACTGGTCCTGTCCTTCACACTAAACATTTATATTCTCCTTATTTTTTCATTTTTTATTTTCATTTCCTAACTTATTTATTATGTCAAACACAACAACAAAGACACTTACCCTCAAAATCTCTGTCTGTCAAACGTGTAAACAGCCTCTGTCTGTTTATGTCCTATAGCAGCTCCTGACACATGGGCACACTGACCCTTCACACTTCCGTCCCAGCCACGGAAGAGCTGCCCACGGAGATCTGGGAAATGTAGTTTTACACGCTAGGCTTGAACTCAGAATCAGAATCAGAAAACGTTATTGATACTCGAGGAAATTGCTTTCTTCAGAATTTTGTTCCAACCTTTAATTTCACCACTTACTTCTAATGTCGAGGGTGTGAAAACACTGCCTGTTGGAGATTACACCCATACTTTATACACATTCAGTGTATATACTGCAGCCTAATCCCAGTCATGAAAGCCTCGTGCAATGTCTTATAAATGCTACCCCACAGTGAGACAAAAGCCAATCTAAAAAGGTGTGTTTTAAGAAGTTTCTTAAAATGATCATAGGCTGGTGCTAATCTAACACACACTGGAAGGCTATTCCAAAGCATCGGGCCAGCAACCCTAAAGGCCCTGTCCCCTTTAGTTTTTAACCAAGACCTAGGAACATGTAGAAAAAGATGGTTGGACGATCTCAACGATCTGGTTGGAGTGTGAAAAATTAAGAGATC
>JBBPDC010089503.1:0-10045 GCA_037974485.1 Hemigrammopetersius urotaenia
TTAACACTGAAGCCTCCCCAGAAATCAGCATGCACAACACTGGGATCTCAATGCTACCACTACCTGTTGATGTGTTTTCATACGAAATCAGGGTGGAAGAGAAAAATACTGGTACAGTTAATACATTAAAAAGTAAATCAATAGTTATTCTAGGACTGTCTTTTTACAGGCTGGAAATATTTGTTGGTGCTTCCAAATCTGCGTTCACTCATTCACACTTAAAAATAATATTTATGCTTCAAAATCAACCATTTTTTTCAACGATTTCAAAATGTACCCAGTAGGTGGCAACCATGTGTCCATATGCAGCTGAAGCCCTGCTGCTTATGTTCTGGATGTTGCTATAGAAGCTAAGATTGTAGCCTCTCCTTCACATACAGCTTTTATGTCACATAAGGCTGTAACAAATTAGAATAATCGTTTATTTACCACCATCAGGGTTTTAGTGTTACTTTGTTGCTTTTATTTTGCCCTGGTGAACTCAGTCACAACTGTAGAGAGCTGAGTTTTTTGAGCTACAGGCACATCTAAATGTGAGGAGGACCACTTGGGCAGCAGAAGCCTCATCCACTGGTTGCACTCCATTTTGAGGCTCTGTGTCACTCCCGTGCCACCTCCGTCACGTCCCCAGGGGAGTTCGCCAGTGGAATTCTGACCTGCTGATTCCCCATCATGCTCCCTGTCTCCACGTGGCGGTTTGTTTGTGTTTGGAAGTGGCGCCTGGCAACACACCTGCAGCAAGTGAGCCTGTGCCGCAAGCTGATGTGCATTGCCAAGGCTCTAGCGACTAGTTTCTCCTCTCCTGCGTGTTCAGCCTTGTTTCTGTTTGGTTATTTAGGTTTCCCTATTGGTTCTTTGGTCCATCTCCTCGTGTTACTGCCCGGTATAAAAGGACGGCCGACCCAGCAGTAACCAGAGAGGCTGAATGTGCCGTGGCTGGTTTCCTCCCTCTGTGGCTGCCGCACTTAGCGGAGCTCCCGTTTCCTGAACACTTTGTGAGAGTCCATGAAGTTCATCGGGCCCTGCTCAGCATAGGAGCAACGTTTACGTTTACATTTACGGCATTTATCAGACGCTTTTATCCAAAGCGACTTCCATTCCTTAACTACAGGGGAGTCTCCCTGGAGCAACTTGGGGTTAAGGGTCTTGCTCAGGTACCCAGTGGTGGTGTGCTGAAGGTAGGATTCGAACCCATGACCTCTTGGTCCAGAAGCAAGTATCCTACCCACTGAGCTACCTCCACCCTCCAAGGTCTTTGCTCACACAGCTCAGTGTCCCTTGCATTTGGCTGGACGAAGGAGAGCAGATCTGAGCACTTCAATTAAAAGATTGTTTCTGCCTATGTTTGTTAGGCAGAAACAGTATGACTGTCTCAGTTTTCTTTAAAACCCCTGTTTGTTTGGTACTCCTGCTTTTGTGTCCTCCTTCCCTGTGGCAGACATGACAGAAGACAGCACCAACATCATGCAGAGGTTCCCCTGTACTCCATCTGGGGGTAATCTGTGGACCCTTCATGGCCATGGTGTACGGCTCAGAGGTCGGTCAATAAGCAGTGCGATCACAGAGACACAGGACCCTGGGGACACATCCCTGCGCCGCCTTCTCCAGAAAGCAATCCGACGCAGAGCAAAACTATGACATTGGGAACCGTGGACTGCTTGCGGTCAAAGCCGCGTTAGACGAGTGGCACCATTGGTTGGAGGGAGTGAGACTTCAGCGTGTTCACAGACCACCGCAACCTAGAATATATCCAGCAGCCCAAGCATCTAAACCCGTGAACTGCTTGCTGTCAGATATGACCCTCTGAGCTCCCAGTTTTAACGTCACCCTCACCAGCAACTTAAATAAGTAAAATTTTTTTTAGATGGTTCACTAAAATGTAATTAATTTTATAAGGCATCATATTTAACAGTTTAAAAGGACTTCGCTGCAGATTTTCTGATCTTGCAAAGAATGAAAAAGCATTATTTGAATGATTCAGTATAGCTCCAAGTTCACTTATACACTACGAAACACTAGGTATTTAAAATGTGCTTAACTCTACCTTAATTTACCCCCGAAAATACACCAAACCCCTTAATTTGAATTAAGCAGCCATTAATTTGTGAACTCACCCCTTAATTTTACCTTAAAAGTGGATTTAAGGCACGAGTGTGAAACCCCTTAATCTCAAAGATAAATGAAAAATAAGGGGAGAATTCAGTAGTTTTACACCTTTATTAGCCTTAATCCGTGCGCTTTTCCCTTGATTTTCCTTAATTTCCTGGAAATTAAGGTAAAAATTAGGTCATTTTAATGGGTAAAATTAAGGGGTTTGGTTCTGTAGTGTATAGTACAGCCATAATTAAATTTGAACAAGGATTTCAACTTAATTTTACATTTGTACATTTACGGCATTTAACAGACGCTTTTATCCAAAGCGACTTCCATTCCCTAACTACAGGGGGCAGTCTCTCCCTGGAGCAGTTTAGGGTTAAGGGTCTTATTCAGTGGTGGTGTGCTGAAGGTAGGATTCGAACCCATGACCTCTTGGTCTGGAGGCACGTATCCCACCCACTGAGCTACCGCCACCCCACTTGTTAGCAAGTTTCTACATGGTTAAAAAGTGAAACTGATTGTCTACACAAGTAAAGAAAATGCTGTCGTTTTGGTATTATGTGAACTACAGCCTTATCATAGGCTATGGAATAGCTGGTAGTTCACGTTCATAGATTGTGTGTAAGAGTGTGTAAAGTAGTATCAGAAACGACATGAGTAAGTCTGTTTGGTTTGTGGCAGGACCATTATATGTAGGAGTTTCAGGGCAAAACCTCAGACGGTAAATGTTCGGTCAGTCTTTCATGATTGACGGAAGAGGTGTAAAGGTTAAACTGTGCACATTTTAGATGAAAACGCATAAACAACGGTGCAGATCAGAGTCTGTTGTTATAACTGTATTGTATTTTCAGTTGCGGCTATTTGTCAACACAACAGACATCTCTTCTTTCTTCACCAAAGAATAACGAATGAAATTTGTGGACAGAGCACCTGACTTCCTCTCAGTTTCTAGTTACTCCCTATTTATCAAAGAATAAAAGTAAATAGGTCCACAGCTGTGCTGTGCTGAAAATGGAAAATAAAAGGCTCATATTTAAGAACCTACTTTTAGTTTTCAAACATATTTAAATGTTCATGTCCAGGCCTTAAAAAACATTTCTAGCAAACTTCACTTTTAATATCATGTAAGAGTCCCTCACCCCAGATTCCAGTGCGCTGATGTGATATGTGGTCCTCCAGGTTTGTGATGAAGTTCGTTTCACCTCCCTGGCGCCCTGTACTCCCGTCATCCACCAGCAGGAAGGCCTGGTAGTTAATGTCCAGTTCGAAGGAGTCCTGTGATTTTTTCTGAACATAATATCTTGCAGGGAAACTGCCCTGAAAAACAGGACGGTGGAATGTGGTTCTCTTAGCTCTCTCTTAGTGTAATAGAGTTACAGGAGAGATTCTATACAGTGGGGGAAATAATTATTTGATCCTCTGCAGAATTTGCAGGTTTGCTGACTTGCCTCTAATTTATGGGGTGGTTTCATTTTTAGGGAGAGAGATAGAATATCAACCAAAAATCAAGAAAAACCATGTTACTTATTTCAATCAATGACATGCAAATCAATTATGTATTCGATCCCCTATCAATTACAGATGCTCCCGATCTCAACTTAAAGCACACCGGGCCACAGAGCATCCCAACTGCTCCACCACCATGGGCAAGACAGAAGAGCTATCAAAGGATGTCAGGGACATGACTGTAGTCCTGCATGCGGCTGGAATGGGTTACAGGACCATCAGCAAAAGCTCGGTGAGAAGGTGACGACTGCTGGAGCGATTATTCGGAAATGGAAGAAATACAAAATGACCATCAATTGCCCCCAGTCTGGAGCTCCGTGCAGTGTCTTGCCTCATGGGGTGAGGATGATCATGAGAAAGGTGAGCGAACATCCCAGATCTACACCAGAGGAGCTTGTAATGATCTGAAGGCAGTTGGGACCAGTCACTAAGAGCACCATTGTTAACTCACTACGTCATAAGGGATTGAAATCTTGTGCCCTCAAGGTCCCCCTGCTCAAGAAGGCACATGTGCAGTCAGGCTTAAGTTTGCCAGTGAACATCTAAATGATTCAGAGAAGGCTTGGGAGAAAGTGCTGTGGTCAGATGAGACCAAAATCAAGCTCTGTGAGAAATGCTGAGTATGACCCAAAGAAAACCATCCGCACATTATGATGTTTTTCTTCTATGGGTACAGGATGACATTGAGGGTGGGGCAACTGAAGATGGGTTGTGGATGGTCTTCCAGCATAGCAATTACCCAAACCATGCTGCCAAGATGGCAAAGGAGTGGCTAAAGAAGTACATTAAGGTCATGGAGTGGCCTAGCCAGGACCGCTGGTCCTGTTCTGATGCTCCCCTGTCTACTGAAGGCATTTCTGACGGTGAAAATTGGTCAGAATTGCATTTCAATGCAACAAGAACGTGAACTTTTTCAGTAGTTTCAGAAGCTCATCTGTGGGAACGGTGCAGACTACTTATCCGTGTGCGTGTGTGTGTGTGTTCATCACTCTACCTTTGCATTGATGAGCTGCCGGCGGTTGGACACCAGGCCCCAGGGCGTCACGCCCAGAGCAACCACTTTAGACTGGGAGGTCGAAGAGGCCGCAGCTACATGATCCCTCACTGCTTCACCCACACAGCGACTTACACCTTCCCTCAGACCACCCGTCATGATCCACGCACCTGAGAGAGACACGTATCACACTCAGAACCTGAAAACTGCCTGCAGTGTACAGAAAGACTCTGCAAGACCTCTCAGTATCCACAGGCCAAGCCCTGCGGGACCATGAATGGATTAAGACATACTGCATGTTTTAGGCAAAAGTCTTCAGGGTTATAGGCAGTGTATTCGTAACAATCTCATGCAGTAACATTCAGTGAGGGAGCTTTTGAGGCTTTCAACTCCCCACCACTGAACAATATGGTAAAACACTCTGCAATAAAATAGCATCTCACTCTGAATGATAACTTTAAGCACTGCTCTCGTTTGCTCCTTCAGAATTTTAAATAATGCAAAGATTACTCCTTATATAATGTGACCTACAAACCAGATAACGTTCAGACAAAATGGCTATGGAATGAACCAGCTGACTGAAGCCATTTCGAATTCTCATTCAATTAAAATGAAATGACAACAGAGAAGAGGACGATCTGTGTTGACATACTGGCATTTTTGATATTGAGATTACAGATATTACGGTTTCATATCATCACTGACCCCCAAAAGGAACCTTACAGAAACCTTTCAGTAAAAGTTAATGTAACAGTGTTACATTTGAATTTATATGTAACGTTCCTGACCTATCAAAAAGTTTCCATTCAGAGTCTCTGTGGATGCAAGACAGATCAGGGACTGACTCTAATCAAGATCAAACGGGTCAAACAATACAGCAGAAAGTATGTGCCATCAAGAGTTCACCTTCATACGCAGGGTATTTTAATATACTGCTCACAGTGTAAACCCAGAAACACCAGTGCCACACACTCTGCCTTGACTGCAAACCTGGTCAGTGTTGGGCAGTACCTTTCCACTGGTGTATGGTGGTAGAACTGGGCTGATACTGCACTTATTTCGTGGGCATTTCTTATAAAAAAGGTGTTCCTGATAAACTAGAAACTTGGTGCACAACAGTTTGTTGATATCATGCAGCCCACCGCAGCAGGCTTGAGGACGGTGGTCACCTGTGCTCTGAGCGGCCCGCACCAGGCCCTGCCTCAGCACATCTCTGACCCAGCTCATCACCTTCTTCTGGCAGATCCCGCCCACCACAGACACCACCAGGTTGGGTGGCGACAGCCCCCAGTGTGCCGTCATCAGGGTATAGACCAGGGAGGCGGAGGTGTCACAGGAGAGACGCAGAAACTGGGGACAGAAAAAAAAAATTTTTTCCTGAAGAGTCCTACTGTAAAAATAAATCTGTAGTTGCTCCCATTAACCTCATCTACAACCTGCATATGTCCCACCCATATGTCAACAGCACCTACGTTCTAAATACCCCCATAATTCAGTGTCTTCGGTGTAAACAAAGAGGTTCAGAGCTGGTTTGGTCAGAAATGTTGTTCCATTCTGGAGAAAGTTGGTGAGTCAGAACTGTTGGAACCGCCTCTAGTTTTACTTAGCGGGACTGCAATCACACTACTGTTCTTCTCAAGTTTAAATATGTAATTAATCTCTTTATTTGTTTGTTTATTTATTCTTATTATTATTACAGCTGGCATATGGCAACTCTTCTCCTACAGCTTTGGCATGGTTTCGATGTCAAAACATCCATTAATATCTGCCGCAGTGGCGCTCATGTGACAGTACAACATCAAAACACAGGATCAAAACACAGGACGGGGAAGAAGAGCGGAGTGTGCCGCTCCATGCTGTGACTGGACTATGGTATAGATCTCATTACACTGGTATCAATCAATATTAATACGAACACTGGTATCAATGATTTTCAATATTGGGATCGATCCGTCTGCCACTACTCCCTTGTGAAAAGGAATCATTATTGCCCTCAGGCAATCTCTGGAATCTACCCTCTTGCTAAGGAGTAAAACCCCTCTGTGTTCAACGAAGTTGTGTGTCCTCCTTCTCAGGGCCAGACATGACAGGATGCTTTGAAACTGACTTAATTTACAACTCTTTGTTTATGAAGCCATTGAGGGGTGAGAGGTTTGCAGATCTATTATAAAAACCAATACTGGTGTAAATCTCAAAGTCACAGTGATTCAGCTACAGTTCTTTTGTACAACTTTGCAGAATGTTCTTCGTCACAGGTGCAGGTTCTAATGTTATATTTTTGCTGCCCATTAAACTTTTTGACTGTTATAAGTGACTTTCAATCACCAGATCTCTTTCTAATTTCTGGGAAACAAGTGCACACCCTGTACATGGAACACATTTCTGTATAATTTAAGGCACTATTACTGTTAACTGAAATCAACAAAATACAATCCCACCCCCTCACCCCCCAAAAAATGTAAACCCCATATATTTCGTTTTATTTTTGTGCTGTAAATCTGAAGAAAAAATGCCATATAGAAGACGTGTTCCACTATTTGCACCTGGAGACGCTGTGTAGGCATGCTGCTGGTACAGAGAAACACAGGATGTCAAGTGCGTACCTACGTTTCAGACAAACTTGATATACAGACATCCAATATTTCTACCACACGCACATGGACGACAACCCCCGTCATCCTGCACAGCTTACTATAAAGCAGCAAGTTGAAGTTTGCAGTAAAAAGGCCCCATTAACATCTCTGAAGTCTCTGGTAAATCTGGGTGAAGGTGACTCAAAAGCCAGAAACCTGAGGCGAGTCAAACCTGTGTTCTCTTTAGAGGGTGTGCACTTATTTTAACTCAGAACTCAGAATTTTAACTGATCAATCATTTGATCCATTTGGTCCAAATTTTGCACGTGACTGAATGTATGCGTGTATAGGAGTGCTTATGCGTGTGTGCTACATACGTTACTGTGTCTGTGTCCGGCTCCAGCAAACGCCAGCTCTCCGAAGGCGTCGGTGGGATACTCAGATGTGTGCACAGCCGAGTCCCACTGACTGACCACAGCAGAGCCAAAAAAATCACGGGTAGCTGCAGAGCTGTGCTTCGAACGCTCGCCCCCACACTGACACCGGTCTCCATTACTGCAGACAGAGAAAAAAAGAATGAAATACTCAAAAATACTCCTAAAATACTAATAATAATAATAATAATAATAATACATTTCATACATTTATATGTAGCTCAAAGTAAAATAATAAATAATAATCAACATCCAAGACAAGAATAAAAATAATCATTTAATACATAAATATAAAATAGTGAATACTAATTAAAAGCCAAGGTAAAAAAAAATGTGTTTAGCCGCTTTTTAAAAAATATTGAGGGAGGAGGCTTGATGAATATCTATGGGCAGCTTGTTGGAATGTTTAGCAAGTTGCAACCTGATGATCTATTTGGAACATACTCAGTCAGACACTCTGAAATAGATGAAGGTACTTGTCTATTTAAAACTTCAAAAACTAAAAAAAGGATTTTATAATCAACTCTAAAAGAAACCAGTGTAGATCTGCTAAAATAAACGTTATGTGCTCAAATCTTCTGGCGTGAGTAAGCACTCGTGCATCTGCATTTTGAACAAGTTGTAGTCTTTCAGTTGTTTTATTTAGGCAGTCCTGTAAAGAGTGCATTACAATAA
This sequence comes from Hemigrammopetersius urotaenia, assembly GCA_037974485.1. Classification (NCBI taxonomy): domain Eukaryota; kingdom Metazoa; phylum Chordata; class Actinopteri; order Characiformes; family Alestidae; genus Hemigrammopetersius; species Hemigrammopetersius urotaenia. Next base: position 8,280 of record JBBPDC010089503.1, read on the forward strand.
TCTAAACATGAGAAGATAAAAGCACGAGTCAGCTTCTTAGCATCTTGCAGGTTAAGAAATGCTCTGACATGAGCAATGTTTTCTGAGGTGGAAGGCAGTCTTCACAACATTGTCAATGTGTGCTTTGAAAGTAAACTCAGAATCAAGAATAACTTCTATATTTTTATTGGAGAATTTCAGTCTTGTCTTGATTCAATTTCAGAGAATTTCTACTCATCCAGCTAACAATGCTCTCTAGACAATTCACCAGTTTATTTACCGCACTGGGATCCTCTGACCCTACAGATATGTATAACTGTGTGTCATCAGCATAGCTATGGAAACAGACTCTGTGCTCTGCAGTAATTTTACCCAATGGCAACATATATAAAAAGAATAGAGGGCCAAGCACAGAACCTTGTGGTACACCAAAATGATCATATACTCCTGATACACGGTCCCCTAAGCAAATAAAGTACTGCCTGTCCTTTAAATATGGAAAGTCAAACTGCATGTAAAATGCATATTAAATACATAAATATATAGTTTTGCAACATATAAGCATTGTAGATGTGTGCTTTATTCATACCTGAGGAAAATGAGAAATGGGCCACTTTTGTGGTATGTGTAAGATTTGTTTCCGGCAGTATAAGATTTATGCATTTCTTTTTCATACTGGTAAGTTTGCAGTACCATATGAACACGATATGACGACATTAACAAATAAGGTGAGCCATAGTCTTCATGATATTTATTATCTTAGGATCCTACTGAAAATTAAGCCGCGCCCTTAGTTTGCAGGCAGTCTACGACTGGTTGCCCTATTTTACAAATAATTCTGCCCTGTACATTGATATTGGGTGAATGTTGAGAGAATGTTCCAAATCTGTTAGATGTGTCTCTTGAAGCATGTTCATTTTAATATCATCTTTTATTCAGTAGTGACAGAACTACACAGTTTAATAACATGATTGAAGCCCTTTGTATTTAGTGTAACAACATTTGTCACACTCATACTTTAACTATCACGGAGTTCCATATTACTCACATCTACTGCTGCATCTTTTGCCTAGGTAATTTACTTTAAATCTCCCATAGAACTGCAATACAAAACCTGAAAAATAAGTCAGTATGGATACTGTCAACAGGATATGTAGCATTAAAATATATAGCTGTATATTACGGGGTGGCAGTGGCCTAGCGGGTAAAACACTAGTCTTTGAACCCACTGACCACCAAGTATCAGGTTCAACCCAACCCAACCCAACCCCCCTCTTTCTCTCTCACTCTACCATTGTTTGCTTAACCTTCACTGTCTCCAGGGGGACGGTCCCTGAAACTAATGTTTGTAAGTCACTCTGGGTAATGGTGTCTGACAAATGCTGTTACTGTAAATAACATCCTGGGGTGTTTTTCTCAGAACTAGATACAGAGATACCAAACACAAAACTGAAACAAGATACACCAAAAAATATGAGCTCCAATAGGATTAACAAAGAGACCAACGTTGCTATACACCACAGACAATACCACTAGACTAACTCACCTAATCATACGCAGCTTGCTCAAAGACCAACGGACCAAAATACTGTTTTGTGTTCATTTCAGTGAGCTAAGAAAAAGCCATGCCTCGCTGAGTTGCTACTCCAAGATGGTAACATTAACAATCTTTGCTCAGCCGCTCAGAAGCTTGAGAGTTTGAATCACTAAACATTTACATTTACATTTACGGCATTTAGCTGACGCTCTTATCCAGAGCGACGTACATCAGTGCTTAAGAATTCCGC
>JBBPDC010089514.1:0-10045 GCA_037974485.1 Hemigrammopetersius urotaenia
TACGTCTTTATCGGACACTTTGAAAAACTTCCAGACGGGAGAACTCATGTTGCCACTGGTAAGCTCCGCTCTGCTGTAGTTTACCTGTGTGCCGTGCATCCACGTGTGAAAAAGTCGCGCGAGTAATTTACGTCAAGTGATCGGCTTTTTTTAGCCAATATCGGCCGATCAATCGGAGCATCACTACACTAAAATGATCCACCTGATTCGTGGTGAGGTTTGTGAACATTGATTTGAATAATGTCCTAAAGATTTGTAATTGGATTGATTCATTACAAGGTCAGGAATTTACCCCTCTACTGTGTAAAACGACGCAAATGCAATCACAGTCATTGTATTTCAGGTCCATGGTCTGTGTAGTCCTGTTTTTGCTGTCTGTATACATTGGCTGTCACCTGAAGGGCAGCTGAGAGCAGCACATTAGGCTCAGTTTCCCTTTGCTCTGTTGGATGGTTTCACTGTGCAGTAAGTGAGAGTCATTATTGTGACTGGGCCATAATTACTCTCTGCACCCGTCCTGTGGATCTGTGGAGGCGGAGCTGGCCAAGGAGGCGACAGGGCGGGAGCGGAGAGAACCCGCTGTAATCAGGCCTGTCCTGTAGCAGCAAACAGCGTGATAGGAAATGTCACAATATACAAGTTCCTCACACTGCGCTTACTTTGAACTGGATTATAGTTAAAGGTTGCGTTTGTCATGTGTTTCTGGTTCTCTGTCACTCTCTGTCTGTCTCTTTTTCTCTTTCTCTCTCTCTCTCTGTCTCTCTCTCTGTCTGTCTCTCTCTCTTTTTCTCCGTCTGTCTCTCTCTCTTGTTCTCTCTCTTTCTCTCTCTCTCTTTTTCTCTTTCTCTTGTTCTCTCTCTTTCTCTCTCTCTCTCTTTCTCTTTCTCTTGTTCTCTCTCTCTCTCTCTCTCACTCTCTGTTTGTCTGTCTCTTTTTCTCTCTCTCTCTCTCTCTCTCTCTCTCTTCTCTCTCTTCTCTCTCTCTCTCTCTCTTTTGCTTGGTATTTATACTTTTTGTTGTCTTTCCACATCCTGTTGATCGTGTGTGTGTGTGTGGTATGTTTGGCAGAGTTTGGTGGGAACCCTTCATAGTCTGATTGCTCTGTTCATGGGGCAGAATTCTCATCATGTGCGCCAAACCAAACAAGTAATTTTGACAATATTTCCATCTATAATTATACAAAACATTAGCAGCCTGTTCTGCCTTTCATCTCTCCAACCTCTTCTTATGCACGGATGTAACAGTTTTCACATGTTTCACAGTTTTCTTAATGAAATGAATGAAGTTTTAAAGCTAGTTTGGAATGCACAAGTGCAAACATACTCAATCTTAGGGGGTGAAGTACACAGAGATTTCTAAACGCATGGCACAATTCCAGTGGGGTTAAATACATGGACCGAATGGCAGACCAGCCGTAAACAGAGAACTGGCATCACAGAACCCAGTGAAGGCAGTTTTATGTGTTTTCTAGTTGTGAGCCAACCCACATCTCTCCATCAGCTAGTCTGCAGCTCTTACCGCTTCTCTGTTTTACTGAATGTTGTAAATGAACCCTCAAAAATGATAGATTCAGAGCCTGTGTTTGAAGATTCTGCTTCATATCAGTGGGTAGAAGGCAGCAGAGCAGTTTAAGAGGCTTTAAAAAATGGCATTTATGAACATTTTCAACACAAATAGGTACTGCCCCATATAAATTCCATTAAAAAACCACACAAAATCATTTTTAATGTTGGAATATTATGCTATTATCTCTGCCACGCCAGTTGGTTATCCTGGGGCAGACACTTCACAGACACTGATATGTCTCTATTTGTTTGATTTACTTTCACTTTAAGTGTTTTACATCAATAATGAATCACTTGCATTAGTTATTCCAAATAAGATCATTTACATGTCAGACAGTGCTTGCACTGTTTCTGCAGCAGCTGGTGGTTTGGTGGTTAGGGAGTTGCCTCTGTAATCGGAGAGTCATAGGTTTGAATCCCAGGACTGCTAATGGCACCACTCAGGTTCCCTTTGAGCAAGGTACCATCCTATACACTGCTCCCCAGGCGCTGTGTTCCTGGCTGCCTGCTGCTTCTCTTGGCAAATGGGTTAAATGCAGAAAACAATTTTGTGCTGTGCTGTATTCACGTATCACAAATGGACACTTCACACTTCTGAGAGTTTTCTATAGCGGTTGTGAGGCTGTGAAGTCAGCTCATCATGGAGCACACACACACACACACACTCATTCCATATTACACTTACATACGTAATATACAGTCTTACTCACACAAGGATTTATTTAAATGATTTTTTTCTTTTCTGTTGTTTTACCTGAAAAGTAATTCAAATCAAGTAATCAAGTAATGCATTGCATTCCAGAAACACAGATAAGGCTGTATTTTGCTGTTTAGTTGACATAGCTGTGTTTTGGTCTTCCTTCACAGGCAGTTGTGTGAAATGCAATAAGGCTGTTTATGGAGCCGGCCAGGCTTGCCAGGCAATGGGCAGTCTTTACCATGACAGCTGCTTTACCTGCAGTGCCTGCAGTAAGTACATCCTCCTGCACACTTCTCTCTATGTGTTTCTCTGTCTATCTGTTTTAAGAGACATATTTTCAGGTTTGATACGATTTTTAAGTCTGAGATCAAGATTGGATTCGAATGAGTGTGTTTTGTTTGAGTTGATTCCATCTTGATTCTTAGAAGCAAAATATGCAACAAAAACATGAATTGAGCAAAGTTGGGTAATATAGTGGGACCTGAACCAAAATGTTTAACTTTTAACTTTCACCATTTAGAGAAACACTGGGTTTATGAGCAGTCGTTTGAAAGTGAAGCGAAAGAAGTATGCCCTGAGTGCATGCAGCTGCTGGAGCTCCAGCTATAGCACAACTGTTAAATTCATTCTTTCATCAGCCACTGCTCTCACACAGAGGTGAATAGTTGGGAAAAAAACTGACTGGCTGCAGAAAGGATAATAATCCACGTGGCATGCTGTGCTTGAGGGTGGACAGTGGAAACCATGATAGCAAAACAAACCTTATATCTTTGTTTTGTGTCATTTTTTTTGGTTTTATTTTCGACAATACGAAATTGAAGAATGTTTTTTTTGTAAAGTTACCAGTTTTGAGATGCGGATTTGCTCCGACACTGACATTATACATATATAAGAATTTCAAGATGTTACTGATGCATTTAAATCACTCCAGTTTGTGTTTTAGTGCATATTTCAGTGTATATCCATCAGTTACCAATTTATCCAGAGCTTGCTGCAGTGATGGCATGCCATAATGTTGGATGGGAAGGCCTAAAGCCTCATTACAATTTTTTATCAGCTACACGTTGAATAGAACATGTTAAAAGTTTTATAAAAGAACAAAATTAAATTTCTGTTGTGGCTGGAGTACTATGTAAAACAGCAATACACAAATAAAGCATATTTTAGCTGAATGGCTGTCCAAATAAGCTTTAAATGTGTTTATAAAACTGCTAGATCTGTGAATATAATAGTATTATTGCAGTAGTGGCATTAAGTTAAATAGTCTTCCTGTCACGGGGGCCAGACCTAGCCAGCTCCTGTGATTTACCTCTGTGTACAGAACAGGCTGGGAAGCAGGCATCCATACTGCATTTCTTTATTGAACCAAAACAAAACAGAAATCAAACCTGGCTCAAGGGTCGCTGCATGGACGTGAACGTGAAACAGACATGTAAATGAGGCGATGGACAGAAAAGTGAAGGCTACACAAACAGAACTTAAATAACACCAGTAATCAAGAACAAAACACAAACAGGTGGGACCAGGAAACGCGCAGGGAAAACAGAACAGGATGTCAAAATAAAAGACCAAAAACCAACAGAAAATCAGTGGCCCCTAACGGCCACTGACCGAGCCGTGACACTTCAGAGCAAATGAAAAAGTTTCTGAATTATATATTACCATGTAAAGACGTTCTCACAATTTGACTGTTTTGTAAATTGTTAATCTGAAATTTTAAATGTTGCATTCATATATGTGTGGAGTGTTTAGGCCACTTTTAGATCAGATTTTAGAAAAAAGACCTGTTAGTACTGACTACAGACTGCTGGGAGGCAGAACAGGACATTGCAGGCTTAAAATAGCTCAACTAGGGAACAAATCTATTGGACTTTGAGCTACTTGTAACAGAATGGACATTGAATCAGAGAGAAATGGCCCTGACGGCGAATCAGACCCGTCTTAGCCCATTTCTTTTTTCTTTTGTTGATGCTGTTGTTCATAGAACCTCAGGAGTCAAAAAGCTTCTCTTCATTTGTTAACAGAAATTAAAACAATGTGGATGCCAGGCATTATCCCTTGTTTTTTTCTTTGGAAGAGTGGGAGTGCTTCATCTTACTAACACATTTATACCAGCCGCCCCAGGCTTATCCTGTTTACGCCTTCTAGCAAACTCCTTTCTCTTTTTCACCTACATTTTTGACAGCCCTGCCTCTCTGCCTTTTTGTGTGCAGCATAAAATGGTTGCACTCACTTATTTGGTTTCAGGGAGTGTCTGTAGTGCCATGAGGGTGTAAAGAAAGGTCTGAATGCGGCTCCACTGCAGAATTGAATGATCATGTTTCCAGCAGATATGGATGTTGCAGTGGGGTTGGGCTGCATTGCGTGTAGCAGACATCGGATATCGCGTCTGCCGGAATACCTCTGAATGACTGCTTTATGTGTTTGTGAGGGGACATTGTCCACAGCACTGTCAGGTGTGTGTGTTTGTGTGCATGGGCTATACAGGTCAGGAAGCTGGAGGTCAGGGTTAGGGTTTTAATTGGGGGGGTGTCAGGGTTAAACTGTGTGTTGGCTGCAGTGTGTGAGGCCTCCGTGAACATGTGGTGGGGTGTCTGACCATGTGTCATCTAAACATAAGCCACATATTCAGATAACATCCTCTTAAATCAGTTTAATAAACCTGCAGCCGGCCCCCCAACTTATTCACCTACAGCCATGGGAAAAATAAGAGACTGCTTCATTTTTTTCTGGTTATTCCTTTTGCAATTTGTGGGAGTGTGTCTGTGTAAAATGTGCACGTGACTATTGTTTTATACACTATTGGTCACGCTTGATTCAAACTTCCAAACAAGAAATGTCTGGATAAAAATAAGAAATAATACAAACTGTATAAATAATTTATACATTAGAAATGTGTTTGTCAGGAGTGAAGCTGCTTGAATACAGCTCAAAGAATAGCTGCTATACAAACACTACTGCACTCACAACATGTATGGAGGCATTTCTTATTTTTTACACAGCTCACACTGCAATAGTTCATAACAGAATAGAAACCTGTTACACACACACACGGCTGCAAATTGTACAAACAGTAAACAGAAAAAAAGGGAACAGTGGTCTCTTATTTTTTCATGGCTGTATTTAAACTTGGCAACCACTATTGCACCAGTGGCCAACAACAGCTGAAAGAGAAACTTCGTAAGGCATTCCTAAGCTTTTCGTCTGCATGACTGACGTTCTGATATGGCTTAATTGTCCTATTAAAATTTCTCCCCAAAATACTCAGGCAAACACAGAGAAATTCTATTAATGTCTGCTTGTAGCCATTAATGTATGCCATGAGACTGGACCTTTACCCTGGCCTGTCACACACCATTGTGACTCTGTATCAGTTCTTGTGTGGCTCTGTGGATGGCTCTCTTGGTAGGAAGTTGTTCCTGCAATCGGAAGGCCGTGGGTTCTAATCCCAGGAACGTGAGGTTCCCTTGAGCAAAATGCCATCCCCACACATGTGCACTTAGTGAAAGGGTTAATTTAGCACATTTCGTGCTGTTCACACTCTGTGTGCTGCGGTGTGTTTACGTATGATAAATGGACATGTTACACTTCACGTATGATAAATGGACATGTTACACTTTACGTAAGATAAATGGACACGTTACACTTACACTTATTGATAACATGGATGACCAAAAAAATCAAATTTTTCGAACCAATCTACTCTCTGAGAACATGCTAAGTGATTTGTCGTAACGAGCTAACGTTACCTTTACAAAAGACTCTACTGCTCACCTTAGCTTGCATAACTAGTAACTGGAATATTCCTAGATAGTGGTAATCATTCCTCATCCCATGCTAACATGCATGTACTGTAAACCCCCGCTTATATGTGGATCAACAGTCGTGGCTTCAGTCCCTTGCCTTTTTTTCTGAGAACCAAACTAATAATTGTTTGCGAAAAACCCCCGTACATGTGCTGAAGCTGCAGATATCCTATGCATTTTTGTGACGTCCAGGCTTCGTCCACCACACCCCTTGTCCTTATTCTGGTTGTTTGCGTTTGGGCGCAGCAGTTAGCAAGGCTTTGTCTTACAGTTTCTCAAAACTGTAGACAGGTGATGGATGCTTTTAGGGCAAAGTCTACAATTCACAAATCACATACTAGACCTGTCTAGTACTTGACTGAAAATAATGCATGGTTCATTGAAATTAATAATTAATAATTAATTAATAGTACTCTTTCCACATTTTCCTGGCATATTTGGTATCCATTGTTTGATTCCCCACTGTGTTTTTAGCTACTGCTTATTTATTGTACTTGTTCCTCAAAAGGAGACATTTCTCTAGGTTTGTCTTGACCTCCGTTCAGCATTCTTCCACAAGCCCAAGAAACAATATCAGCGCCTCTTTGTAGTTTAGAGACTTTGTGGGTTTATGTACAAGTCAAGCACGAAGGCCTGTGAAAGGGAAAGCAGAAAGAGGACCATAGGCGGAAATAAAATCTCAGGAGCCGATAAATACAGATAGACGGAGAGAACTTCTGGGAGATTGTGGCCTTTCTCGTCTAAACCCTCCCAGCTCTAGAGAGCAGCACAGGAAGTGTGTTAGGCACAGGCCACTGGTTAGCATGACATGCTTTTAGTGGCTATATTTACCTCTAACACTGTGTCATCCTTCTTACAGAGTTAGCTTTGTGAAGGGACTCCAGGTCAGGGCAATGAGATGGAGTGTGTGGGTAAAGAGCTCCTGTTTTTCCACCTGTGGATCATCTATCACCTTTGACTGCCCTTTTAAACCCAATTTGGCTCTATTTGATGTCTTTTATGGGTTCGCTGTTAGCTCTTCGGGCTTGGCAGCTGTTTCACTGGTGGTTTGTTTGAGAGAACAGAGTGTGGATTGTGTGAACGCTCTGAGGAGGGCAGCCGAGGGGTTTGGTTTTAAACAGACAGCTTTATCAGGCCAGAGCGCACAGCAGAAGAAGTCCTGTAGTTAGGTTTTTAACTTCTTTTCATTAATGTTTGATAAATAATCTTAATGCTGAAGAAACATAGCTGGCAGTAACTTCCTTAAAAGCAGATGTTGATTTAAGTCTACAGGTATGAAGAACACATGTGTACAGTAATCCCCCGCTTTTCATGGGGGTTGCGTTCCAAGAGCACCCATGTATAGTGAAAAAATATAATATTGCCTATTTTTGTAGTGTAAACCCTAAATATACCCCCAAATATGCTCTCAGAACACATTGACATTTTAAACTCAGTTCAATGCATTATCCTTAAAGAAAATATAAAGGTAAACCCATATTCACCTCTTTTAATTTAAAAACCCGCTGAGATATGCAACTCAGAAGGTCGGGACAGCGGGACAAAAGTATTGGGACACCACGGCAAGGTGAAAGGTTATCGGGGAACAACCCCTGATCTACTTGGGCAAGAAATACAAATGAGGGCTTGTTGGAAAGGTCTCCTGAAGATCAATCGAACTGTGGAGTTTGAAGTGTCTTGAGTGCTTTCCCCGCCAAGATATGCAACTTGGAAGGTCGCAGGACAAAAGAATTGGGACACTGCGGCGAGGTGAACAGTTTTATGGGAATAACCCCTGATCTTATTGGGCTAAAAGTACAAATGAGGGCTTGTTGGAAAGGTCTCCTGGAGTGCACCATGTAGAAATCGCACTGGGAGCTCAGGGTTTCAACCCTGGTGTGGAATTCAAAGAAAGTACTTCCAGGTCAGACATAGCCTACCCTGAGTCCCCTTGTGTGAAAACATCCAGAAAGTATATATTTATTGCCACAAAAAAGCAAAAAAGGCAGAGGATATTTGCAGTTTCTGCGTTATTGTGGGGATTTCCATGTAAAACTATGAGTTCGGTTCTCAAATAAAATCTGCGTGTGACTGAATCCGTGACTCCTGATCCGCGTAAAACTGGGGGTTTAATGTATATTAAACTCCTATATATTAAAAAACCTCAGACACTAGCCCTCTTAACTGTTTTTCCTTACTTGTGTATTAACCTCTTATTATCTGACAGGGTGTGTAACTTAGCTGACAGTAACTTGGTAAAAAGCAGATGTTGATTTTAGTTTAGCTTTATAGGTATGAAGAACAGATGTGGACTACTTAAGAACTGATGTACGTCGCTCTGGATAAGAGCGTCTGCTAAATGCAGTAAATGTAAATGAAACAGTTGTTCTGTATGGCTGAAATGCATGATAATGCTAAAGGAGAGAGGGTTATATGACTGAAAGGGCGGGGGCTGGGCCTGGCTGGCATAGCAGCCTTGCTTTTTTTCCTGCCTGACGTGACATTTCCACTGTGTTTTTGTTTTTCATCTTTCAAGAGAAAGAGGATCAAGTGGGATTGTGTGGGATTTACGTCTTGAGAAAGCCTCCACAGTCACACTCTCCAGTTCTCATCAGAGCAAGCAAAGATTCTTTTGTGTTATGAATCGATGCGTGATGCTGCCAAGTCGGCAAGTTTTATAGCAAAAAAAATTACAGTACAGCTGACAGTATTTCAGGCTCTTGCAGTTTAAGTCTTGGCAACCTCAAAGATTCACCGCTATGAGAACGTAATACGTAATGTTTCAATTGCTCTGAGAGCTTTCTCAGGGTAAATGATCTTCATTCTTTTATTTGTCTTTTAATTGAAGCACAGCCTTCTACTTCCTGCACTTCTCCTTCCTGGAGAATCTGGTAGTTCTCTCAGGGAGGAGAGTAACGTGAGAAGTGAGAGCACTCTGGGCAGACTTCATCTGTTCATTCATTCAGTTCTTTTTCTTTCTTTCTTTTTTCCTTTGGGAAAAGTAGTACTACAGTAGTACTGCAGTACTACAGAGGTACATAATTGTAACAAAGTTGATGTGTTTCAGATGAAGCAAGAGAGTGAGATCCAGTAGTGAGAAACGGATTGTTTCTAAGATAAAATGAAAATGGATCTTCAATATGTTTGATTTAGTAGATACTTATGCATCATTTAAATCAACTCAACAGAGTTTTGCTCCAAACATATAATCAGCAATTTAACCAATTTTGTATTTTTGATTTTGTAAGATAATTTTACAACACAGACAACCTGAACCTTATTTATATTGGCCCAGTAAATATTGTTTAACTTTCAACTTTGACTAAAGTAATGTCTTGATGTTACTTGATGCTACTGTTAGTGTGTTGTTTCTTTTGTTTATGTAGGCTAATAAATAATGGCCAAAAAACTGCAATTGGCTAAACGATTGATGGGGTCAGAGATTCTGATCAGTATTTTATGAGTATTTTTGAGGCACAGGTTTCCAATAAATATGGGTTAAGACATTCGATTCTGATCACAGTTCAATACGCTCGAGTCACGTTCCAAAATTCTAAGGACACCACATTTCGGTTCCATGTGATTTAAAAGAAGTTTAAATAAATAAACCTTTTTGAAGAGCTGGGTATGGCACGATATCTTCATTTATGATGCATTTACAGAACTTATCCTAAGCTTAGATGGATTTCTTGTGATTTTGACAGTGACAGCACACTACATGACCAGTGTTCACGACCACATGGGTGAGATGATCTACCATCCCGAGAAGTCTAGTTCTAGTCACAATCTTTCACCGAAGTACCGCGCGCAGGGGCGGACTGGGACTTTCTTTACCAGGTTGGGTATGCGCATCTCGGCCACATCTCGGGCCTTTTTGCAGAACGCACAGATCGCCAGTCCGCCCCTGAACACCTGAACAGCTATTTAATATGGACAAAAGTAATGGGACATCTGACCCCCGCAAAAACCAGCCGACACGTACAGCGTTCCCATTA
>JBBPDC010089525.1:0-10044 GCA_037974485.1 Hemigrammopetersius urotaenia
ATTGTCCCTGGTGGGGCAGTCAATGTGCTGTCTGTATTTGGGAAGCTCGTGGTTCAGTTTTGCTCTGTTAAAATCCCGAAGGACAATAAAAAGGGAATCGGGAAATTTTCTCTCCAGGGTGGTGATGCAATAATACATTAATGCAATAATACATTTATTTCTATGGTTCTACGGTTTCTACGGTTTTCATCCTATTTTATTTGTGCATTTTCATTTTGTAAAGTGCTGTTGGGTCTAACAACATAGTTATTCACAGGCTTAGATAAAAAAAAAATAACTTATTCAACTTTACGGTTACATGAAGACCTCGATTCATCAGAACACCCAGTAACTCAGATATTTTTTTGTTATCTGAACATACTTCCTTTTACCTTTGGAAGCAAAATAGGGGACCAATAATCAATAAGCAGGACCAGAATTTAAAAAAATTCACAGGCTTCCCAAACCTGAGTACTGCAGAGACCGATACAGTGATAGTGATTATCAGGCGATATAAAGCGTAGCCCAGACTCTCACTGCTCCGACTCTGTCGGCTACAGACTGCCAGCTGCTCAGCAGTAATTAAGTCTATAGATTGAAGCCTCTTATTGTTTGTTTTCTCCAGAGGGTGAAAGGACTGAATGTTACTGAATGTTACTCTCATCCCCTCATCATTTTATTGCATTTATTTTATTGTGAGTGTATATTCAGTGTTAGTGTTACTGTTTTGCCAGTGTTACAGTTATTGCCAGTGTTACAATGTTACAGTTATTGCCAGTGTTAGTTATTGTCAGGGTTAGAGTTATTGTCAGTTACAGTTATTGCCAGTGTTACAGTTACTGTCTGTGTTACAGTTATTGTCAGGATTACATTTTTACAGTTTTTGCTAGTGTTAGTTATTGTCAGTGTTACAGTGTTACTGTTATTATTAGTGTTACAGTGTTACAGTTATTGCCAGTGTTAGTTGTCTGTGTTACAGTTATTGTCTGTGTTACAGTTTTACAGTAACTGTACAGTAAATGTACATTTTTATTCAAGCATTGTGAGGAGCAGGAACACGGCGCTCATAAACAGCTGTTTAGACTCTAAAGCTCAGATCAGTCATTAAAACTGTTTCAATCATTATGTCATTCTGTTCCAAATAGGATCCGTGCAAAAAAAACTTGTGAAAGGACTGTGAAAGGACTGAATGTTATTTGTGAAAGGACTGAATGTTACTGAATGTTATTCTTATCCCCTCATCATATGCTGTTATTTTATTGCATTTATTTTATTGCATGAACACTAAGTCCCTTTCATAAACCTGCATCGCTGACCTGCTGGTACAGAACACTAAATCTACACAGCAATGTTACAGTGTTACAGTTATTGTCAGTATTACAGTGTTCGTTACTGTCAGCAATACAGTTGTTGTCAGTGTCACAGTGTTATAGTTACTGTCAGTATTGCAGTGTTACAGTTGATGTCAGTGTTATAGTTGTTGTTAGTGTTACAATTATTGTTAGTGTTAGTTATAGTCAGTGTTAGTTTTACAGTTATTGTCAGTGTTACAGCTATTGTCCATGTTACAGTTATATTCAGTGTTAGTGTTACTGCTTTGGCAGTGTTACAGTTATTGTTAGTGTTAGTTTTACAGTTATTGTCAGTGTTACAGTTACTGTCAGTGTTACAGTTACTGTCCATGTTACAGTTATATTCAGTATTAGTGTTACTGTTTTGCCAGTGTTACAATGTTACAGTTATTGCCAGTGTTAGTTATTGTCAGTGTTACAGTTATTGTCCGTATTCCAGTGTTCGTTACTGTCAGCAATACAGTTGTTGTCAGTGTCACAGTGTTATAGTTACTGTCAGTATTGCAGTGTTACAGTTGATGTCAGTGTTATAGTTGTTGTTAGTGTTACAGTTATTGTCAGTGTTAGTTATAGTCAGTGTTAGTTTTACAGTTATTGTCAGTGTTACAGCTATTGTCCATGTTACAGTTATATTCTGTGTTAGTGTTACTGTTTTGCCAGTGTTACAGTTATTGCCAGTGTTACAATGTTACAGTTATTGCCAGTGTTAGTTATTGTCAGTGTTACAGTTATTGTCAGTTACAGTTATTGCCAGTGTTACAGTTTTTGTATGTGTTACAGTTATTGTCAGGATTACAGTTTTACAGTTATTGCCAGTGTTAGTTATCGTCAGTGTTACAGTGTTACAGTTATTATCAGTGGTACAGTGTAACGGTTATTACCAGTGTTAGTTGTCTGTGTTAGTTATTGTCTGTGTTACAGTTTTACAGTTATTGTCAGTGCTTGTGTTATTTTGTTGCAATAATGTTGTACTATTATCATTGTCTGCTATTTTTATTCTATTGTCTTCTCATCTTTTATTCATCTTGTTGCACTCAGCATCCTAAAAAACTCTAAGAATTTAAGAATAAAGGAAGGAGGCAATACTGGGGGTCGCTCATACAAGGCAGGCTCATATGTGCAGTTCTTAATGCAGTAATACATTTATTTCTACGGTTCTACGGTTTTCATCCTATTTTATTTGTGTATTTTCATTTTGTAAAGTGCTGTTGGGTCTAATAACATAAGAATAACATAGTTATTCACAGGCTTAGGGTTAGGGTTAGGGTTAGGGTCCTCCCTCTCCCCCATCACTCAGTATAACTGTTCTCTCTCTCTCTGGGTGGGTAGGGTGGTCCTCCCTCTCCCCCATCACTCTCTCACTCTCTGGATGATTTTAATCCACCTATAGAAGTGGCTTGAATCAGATGAGAATAGTTGGCTTTTTGTTGTTCTTACTTATTCAACTTTACGGTTACATGAAGACCCCGATTCATCAGAACACCCAGTAACTCAGATATTATTTTGTTATCTAAACATACTTCCTTTCCATTTACCTTTGGAAGCAAAATAGGGAAGCAATAATCAATAAGCAGAACCGGAATTTAAAAAATTCACACGCTTCCCAAACCTGAGTGCTGCAGAGACCGTATCAGGCGATATAAAGCGCAGCCCAGACTCTCACTGCTCCGACTCTGTCGGCTACAGACTGCCAGCTGCTCAGCAGTAATTAAGTCTATAGATTGAAGCCTCTTATTGTTCGTTTTCTCCAGAGGGTCGTCTCTTTCATTCTCCTCACTCTTCAATATCGACATGAGGAGGACGGTTCCCCTTCTGAGGTTTCTCCTGAGGTTTCTTCCTCCAGCTTTAGGGAGTTTTCTTTGTGTTTGAGTTTTTCAGCTTTATGTCCGTTCCCGCCCCCCTTACGTATCTGTGACGTGACATCACAGATTTTCTCTCTGACACCCATTTTAAAGGCGACTTGACCATTCTCCCTCTCCCTCCCTATATATTATGGAAGTTTCTTAACGCAATCACATCAAGGATGAAACAAGAAAAACAGTAAGATTTTGTGATTATGTCACTTTAGAAATGAAATTGTGCAAACTGAATATATTAGAAAGGACATAGAAAGTGTCATCTGTCTCAACAGGCAAATGTTAAGCCTTTTTCACCTCAGCTGATTTCATGGTCACAGTCACATGATAGCTTATTTCATCTGGAACCTTTTAGCCAGTTATCTGCAAGAAAACAAAGTCACTAAATCTATACAATTAGAGTGTAAAATGTGTTCTCACTGTGAAGCTACCAGCTGAATGAAACGTCCTCTCGTCTCTTTCCTTGATTTTGTCTGATCCAGTCATCATGTGGATCCACACTTTAGCTCCACTGCTCTGTATTTAATTAGTCCATGGGCTGAAGATTCATTCAAATATTCAAAATCAGCCGAGATTGACCAAAGGAGTTATTCACTATAGCAGAAGGATGTGGGCAATACATGAATTTTTGCAGTTTTACTGCTACATATTGCGATTGCAATGCCTTGCATGACTTTAAAAGGCCTTTCTCACCATTTTCTGGACTTGAAAGTCTGTATAAAGGCTTGAAGTCTGTATTCTGTGTTGTTTCTAATGGTACATTTATTCCCACATCCATACAGTCCATATATGGAAAATAAACAGACAGCTTCAAAAACAGACAGATTTCAAATCATAATTTTAGCAATGTCACAAACCCAATACATATCTCCTCAGACTGCATAAAGCAGTTTAGCTCCACCCATTCATGCATTCATGCAAGTTTAGTTGGGTTACACGAAGACCTCGATTCATCAGAGCACCCAGTAATTCACTTGGAACTGTGATTGGTCACCCTGTCAGAAACACTGTGATTGGTTAGAGACTCATTAGCATATTGCAGCATTCTGTTATATCAGTATTGTAGACAATATATCGTGCAGCCCCACTGTTCAGACTGTGTTTTTCGGAGAGTATAAAAAGCGCAGCTGTGTTCCGTTTTTTGGAGGTTCTCCCTGCTGCTAAGCAACAGCTTAACGGCTAGCTAAAATCATCCAAAGCACTTATTCCTCGCAGAGAACATAAAACAATTGAAAAAGCTGAAATCTCAAGTAGTGCACTGATAAGACCACAGCTGTGCTGGTGAGATAACAGTTTAAACACGTACAGGTTAAATGCAAACGCGATGCTGTTGGTAAAGCCAAGCTAAACTATAAACAAAACTGCTTTCTGTTCGTCTGATTATGGACTGCAGTCACTAGTCCCTCCTCTACTACAAACTGAAGGTCTTTCTTATAATCTGAAAAAACATTCCCACTGAACACTTACATTTTTAACTCAAGCTCTGCGCAAAAAAACCAGCCACACAGCTCAAATAAACAGTGTGTAAAATGCATCTCTCCGACAGAAATCAATAGAAAAAAGACCACTCAGAAAGACATCCCATTCTCAAGGCTATAACGTCCCGTCCTGTTTCAGTCGTTTTGTTTTGACCCCTAACTCTGTCCTGGTCCTGCCCCCTGTTGAATGTTCTCATCTGGCTATCTGTATCCCTACACCCTCCCTGTTATCACTTGTTTAAGTGAAGTGACCATTCTGTCATAATTGAAAACACCACAGCACACAGTGTGAACAGTGCGATATACTTCCTCTGCATTTAACCCCTTCACCAAGTGAAGCAGTGGGCAGTTGGGAACACAGTGCCTAGGGAGCAGTGTGTGGGGACCTCAGAGGTGCTTAGTAGTCTTGGGAATCGGACCCACAACATTCTGATTGCAGGGCGATCGGCCTAACCACTAGGTCACCAGCTGTCTAGTGGTTAGGGCCAGCTATTTAAGTATCCCTAGAGTCTCTGATGTCGGTCCACCCTGAACTACGTTCCCTTCTGTGCCCCCCCCCCCTCCCCCTGCACATCTGACTCAAGTCGTTTAGTGTTTCCTTTTTATTACTGTTTTAATGTTTGTTCATATTGTTTTTTGAACTCCCTCTCCTTCTGTTCTGCTTATTCCTGCCACTACGACAGTCTTAAGAGAAAAACTTCTGGCAAAGCATCAAACAGACACATCCTAACGTGACAAAAATGCATGAATAAATACAAATAAATAATCTTTATTGTCAGGCTGCAGGAAACCTGAACTGAGAAGAACATGTTTACACTTTGAGCCTGGCGTTGTCAAAACATCATGAAGTGGATTCATTTCATTATAATGCTGCTTTGTTACAGTGTTTAATGTGAACAATTAGTTTTTCATAAAGCAGCAGTATGATATTTTCGATATCCCAGTTGTAGTGCCATGTTAGAGCAAAGAGTTATTCTGGTACTCACTGACACGTCTGCGTTGCTAATACTGACCTGAGATTCTCATCACACTCTTTTTCTCTCTCCCTCTCACACAGGGTGATCAATAAACATAGACTGCTATCATCACTCTTTCACAAGACTGAACAAATTCCCATCATTCCTCCCTCCCCAAAACCACTGTCACAGAACAGGATATCAAACTCCACCAGCAGAATAATAACACTGATGTCCGAGACTGCGAGATAAGAGTATATCCCCTGCCGGCAGCGTTATTTAAAGAAATAAATCAGCTGGAGTCTTAGAGGAATCCCTGACTGAGGGTGTACAGCACAGGTAAAAGACCTGATTAATCAATATTCCTGAAAAAAATGATCATGATACAAACACACATACATTTGAGAAGGTTCCACTTTCTGAAATAAGAGTCAAGAAAAACGATATAAAACAAACCTGAAATGTGGAATTCCCTGCTTTTTTATGTTCAGTATATAACAGTTTAGCCCCACCCATTCTGTCTACAGCAGTTTTGCTCCACCCATTCAGCCTACAGCAGTTTAGCCCCATCCATTCAGTCTGCAGCAGTTTAGCTCCACCCATTCAGTCTATAACAGTTTAGCTCCACCCATTCAGTCTATAACAGTTTAGACACACCCATTCAGTCTATAACAGTTTAGACACATCCATTCAGTCTGCAGCAGTTTAGCTCCACCCATTCAATCTATAACAGTTTAGACACATCCATTCAGTCTTTAACAGTTTAGCTCCACTCATTAGGTCTACACCAGTTTAGCCCCATCCATTTAGTCTATAACAGTTTAGCTCCACCCATTCAGTCTATAACAGTTTAGCTGCATCCATTTAACTGTTCCAGCAGAAAGACTGTTGCAGAGTTACTGTACTGGAAGATGTGGGAACACTATTTTACACTGTGATTATCACTGCATCCTTCCAAAGAAGCCACACGTCCAAAAGAAGTGGCTAAAATTATTTTTTAAGGATTTTATCCCCAAATGAAGGGTACAGAATGCTTTCAGAAAGAAGCACAATCAGATTATCTTTATACATTTACCAGCCTTTTAAAGCACAGTAATCAAAATAACACATCCCTTACCTTATGAAAGCTTCGAAAATAGGCAGCCTTTTCATCTGGGTATTTCTCTAATCGCCGCGGTCCTTTACTGGAGGCCTTTTTGAATACAAGCCAGCACCGCCGGAAGATCTGTCAAAGAAAACAACACAACACCAAAAGATTCTTTATTGATTTGGCTTTGACTCTCGCTTCCCTCTTCTTTCACTCCGGTATTGATAAAAAAATTCCTCTGAGAACCTTCAGTCCCGCCGGGCCTGAGGTTTAAACATTCAGCAACACTTCAAGGTCACTGCAGGTCAAGGTGTTTCTGACAAAGTGGCCATGAAGGAACTGCAGAGATTCACTCCACACATAGAACTGAGCTGTACAAACAGCCCTTTTGGAATTAGTTATAATGTTACAACCAGGAACCTCTGCACGTCGCTCCTTCAGCCTTCAGCAGTTTAGCCAAACCCATTTAGTCTATAGTAGTTTACCCCTGCCCATTCAGTCTACAGCAGTTTAGCCACGCCCATTCAGTCTACAGCAGTTTAGCCACACACATTCAGCCTACAACAGTCTGGATGCGTTTCTAGGACAGTGCAATATGTCGTTTGTCTTCAGAGCTCCAAATGGGTTTGTGTGAGTGTTCTGGTGGATAACGGTGTCTGTGTATTCCAACAAAATACAAATAATTTTGGTTAAAAAAATACACGGTCCATGCCACATTACTGATTCACCAGTGTGTTTTCATCCCAAATCACAGCATGGACCTACACTGCCTGGCCTAAACATGTGCTTCTTCCTTGCACTGGTCTTAGCTTTGATTATAGCTGGATTAGTTTGACAATCTTGTCACAACATGCATGTTTGTCCAGATTTGCATTAATTTCTGACGACGGGAGAATTGAACCAGCCCACTTTTAATGGGGTTAAGGCCAGTTCACAGGTGGAAATGATCCCTCAAGCTTCCATTAGAGCCCAATGAATCCTGAAAAATGCCTGTGGCATCAGGATAGAAAAGCATTAATGGGATAACCTGGTCATTCAGTACATTCAGGTTCTCGGCTCACTTCGTTTTATTGTCATATAACGTTGCTGAGCCGAGGCCTGACCAGAGCATAACCTTTCCTCCGGAGGCTTGTCCAGTGGACCCGGGATGATGGGTGAATCGCTTCTCATGGCCCATCATTCTGGAACTGGGTCGATCTGGAGTTATCAGACCAAATGACCTTTCTCCATCCCTCCAGAGTCCAATATTTCTGTTCCCTGGCAAACTGAAGCATTTTACCCCCAATTATCCTCGCTAACAGGTGGTTTTCTTGGGGCCACACAGCCGCAAGACAGTTCTTGTCACTCGGTGTGTGTGGAAATGCTCTTACTGTCACTACAAAGTTCTACTGCCCTTTTTAATGACCACGTTTCAACAGGCATCTGATCCAGACTTTTTCCGACCACAGTTCTTCCAGAAAGGGGATGGTTTACCACTGTGATTCCAGGTGTTGAAAATGTGCCGGAAATTTCCTAACCCAGCTGAAGTTGGGGTGTAGTAATGCATCAAAATATTGTGATGTATCAAATGTGCACCTCGGCGACTAATTACCTCTTGCTTTCTCTTCTCTTGTCTTCTCCATGGCTTATGATGTTCTGGTATTATTTGACAAATGTTGTATAGGTGCAGCGAATGTGCAGTATCTCGGTTGAATAGCTGACGTGGATTTAAGCTGTTTACAGGTTTAAGAAACAGTTGTGGACTATGTGAGCACTGATGTACGTCGCTCTGGATAAGAGCGTCAGCCAAATGCCGTGAATGTAAATGTAAATGCATCATGGGGAATAAGTGCTCCATGTTTACCTATGTTTACCACACAGACTATAAAAAAGAAGAGTCATGCGCTGTTATATGTGTCTGCCGTTCCTCTTTATTCTCCACAAAAATGTTGTTGTCAAATCACTCAGCCCTGAAAGGTAACGTGAACACAGTCCTCTCAGCACTCGCAGTCTTATTAGTAGTGAATAATGAAACAGTTTCTTCATCAGTGATGAGGTCCAGTCTCTCTCCCCAAGACGGTTCATGTCTGTTTAACATGTCTGATTTATTGGTATAACAGAAAGACTGTCGTTTCCACTACAGCAGTTTATGATGCTCCGAGGGGAGGGGTGGAGGATGATAAATAAGTGATGAATTGGACGACAGCCATAGCCATGCTTTAATAACTCTACCACTTTAACCCATTCCGCACTTTATTTCTTACACGATTGAAATATTTTTCTCTTGTGTGCAGTATTCTGGTACAACATGTGCAATTTTTAGGGGTAAAATATTACTGGGAGCAATGTGCAATTTGTCTGGTTACATTATTACTGTTTTGTCAATGCCTGCTGCTCAAATATGCTCACACATATTTACATTAGTGCTGGGCACTTCAAGGTGTTATTATTGCATTAACACATTATTTACTTAACGCCAACAATAATTTTATGGCACGTTTTTACAAATATTTTCATTTTAACAGCACTATACATGTAGGCCGGTTCAAGCGGGGGTCAAATGTCTCATTACATTTGCTCACGTAATCCTGTGAAAACCATCCGGCACATAGAGTGCCTCCATTACTTTCGTATATATTATATGGACAAAGGTATTGGGCTGTTACACCTATAGGGACTTTAATGACACTGCATTCAGATACATAGACTTTCATATGGAGTTGGTCCCCTTTGCAGCTGCTATAATGCTATGGATTCTGAGGGGAACTTGTTTTTCTATAACATTCTAGATAAAACATGAATGCCTTGCAGTGGCAAATAGCTTTGGTTTTATATCTGATGTGATTACATTAAGTTGAGATTTACAGAAATATTGGAACTGTAACTGTGTTAAAGGGAACACTGCTGTTAAAAAGCTCCTTATTCAAACCAAATGTTATTGTACTTTGGTTTATGTAGCAGTACTTTTCATTTTATAAAAAATAAAAGTGCACAATACACTATTTTTGAATTAATTATTTATTTTTGCGCATGTCAAGGCAATTAATCGTGATTAAAAAAAAAATTCATCATTGCCCAGCATTTATAAACAGTATATACA
Source organism: Hemigrammopetersius urotaenia (assembly GCA_037974485.1). Classification (NCBI taxonomy): domain Eukaryota; kingdom Metazoa; phylum Chordata; class Actinopteri; order Characiformes; family Alestidae; genus Hemigrammopetersius; species Hemigrammopetersius urotaenia. The sequence goes on from JBBPDC010089525.1 coordinate 9,788, forward strand.
GTATTGTGCAAAAGTCTTAGGCACCTGTGTAAATTGTTTGAAGTCATTTATATCAGCAGTGTTTTTTTCTGCCAGCAAATACAGGCGAATATTATAATAAATGCAAACAAACAAGCAGTAAAACTATCAAAAAACTTTCTAAAAAGTAGTCAATATTTTGTGAGCTGTTAGAAGAACACTGGTTTGGATCCAGGTTTCTGCTCAGGGCCTCCAGTCATTGGGTGAATGAATAAAATTCCATAATCAGCCCCTAATTT
>JBBPDC010089576.1:0-10041 GCA_037974485.1 Hemigrammopetersius urotaenia
CCTTGGTCAGCTCAGTGAGCAGCCCCCTAGAAGAGACGACCCCATGCCTGCCTTCCGGCTTGGCTCCATTCTGCGACTCGACTCCTCTGAACCTTTAAGATCTTCCAGAATCTCCCTTCAGCTTCTCTGACCCCGAAACTCCTGACCCAGGGCCTGTTCCTCCACGTCATTCGACAGCCTAAGACTGATCCCGTGAACCCCATCCTTCTTCAAGAATTCGTGCATAAAGAAATCCTCTTTACTCATTTTGACAAAATCTGGGTTGCTTAGACAAACTTGTGGTTGAACCTTCTTGTGAGACTGGGCCGTTCTTGCGTTTTATGAAGCTTGTTGGTCAGAGATAGATGAACATTTACCATACCACTAGCCATATCAATCAGACCTTCCCAAAAGCTTTGTTGCATCATGTGTGTGTAATGTGTGTTTCGTAATGTGTAATGTGTGTTTATTAATGATTTAAATGTGTTAAAATTGTCAATGAGCCTAATTTCCTTGATTCACGGGAGAAGTCAAGTCACTGCTATATCAGTCTGCCTTGCTCATCTGGTAAAATAGAACTTAACTTTTGCTAATTCCCTCTCTTATCTGAAACTAAACTCCTCTTAACAGCGCACTTAAGAAGAGCTTTATAAAAGCCAATTATTGTATTCTTGTGCAAATCTTACTCTGTGGATGAGAAGTTTCAAACTTAGATCACATAATAGGCTCTGGGATAAGACCCCAACTTGATAAATTATAAAATACGTAATTACTAATCATTAATTGTTAAATTAATGAAGGTAAAGGTGAATCAGCCTCCTCTGATTCTGGTGGAGATCTTTAAATTGAGCTAAACTTTCTCTCATAAAATTGGCATGAATACCATTTTGATTCCAATCTTAATGTGGTTCCTACAACCAAACAGTTAACCATAGCATGTGGTATGTGGATCCATGCACAGGCGCACATACTTAGCATGTTGAGAGGGTCTGGAGAACATATAAAGAGCAAATATGGCGGCTGAGGGGCAACCGCACAGAAAGTTTGTTATCTGATCACCTGTCTGTCATTGAGTGGAATGAATGGTTGGCCCTCAAACATCAACACGGTCCATTTGGACGTTTGATACATGACATAGCAAAGAAGGTCATAATTAAAAATTGGTGCCTTTTAGGTTGTTACCATAAATAGCAATGAATGCACATTTGATGTAAGCAGTGAGCAAAGTTTGTCACCTGTGTATTTTATATTTTCTGTGTGATTTCATGACTTCTCTTGTCTTGAATGCAGTTTGTATGTCTCTCAATTTAAATATTTTATATTTTCTGTCACTCTCTGGTGTGGTTTCCTGACTTCTCCTGTCTACAATGTAGTTTGTATGTATTTTAAGTAATGCAAGCCTTAACAAGTGTAACCTTTGTAAATGTTTTGTAAAGCATAGACAAGACTCACTTTATAAAAGCTCCCAAAATATACTTAACTATCCAGTTGTAACTCTTGAGTTAATCATGAGCAAGCCTTAAGAAATCATTTGTAAATGTTTTGTAAAGCATAGACAAGTCTCACTTTAGAAGAGCTTACAAAATATACTTAACTATCCAGTTATAACTCTTGAGTTAATCATGCATCCTAGTTTTGTTAAGTGTTTGTAAAATATTTATTCATACACAAACTACTTTTAATGAAGGTCTGTGAAATATTGCATCTGTGAAGGGTAGTAACGTAAGCCTAAACAGTGACATAATAAAACAATATTTAACAAATTCTGAAAAAAGACATTAACAAATGCATAATACATGATGAATAGTACTTATGTAAAGGAATTTACAAATGCTTAATGAATCATTTCTTAAGCATTTCCTGGGTTGAAATAATACATTCATAAGATGGACTTATTCATCACACACACAAAACATTAATAGATATGTTTATTAATGATTCGCTGATGTGAAATAACTGAGAGATGATTACTAACAAATGATTAACAATTTATTAACTAAGTCTTAACCAATGTTTAACCAATGCTTAATAAATGCTTAATAGAGAGTAGTTATTATAAAGTGCTACCGTTTTTTCTACTAATTTTTAATTGGACTTATTCTGACTTTATTTTATATATTGTTATTGTCTCTATGCCTCTGTGTAGACATTACATAAATAATTGCCTTATGAATCAGTAAATATCAGTAGCTGATATTACAGCTATAAATATATCAACTAGCCTCAGCCCATTATTCTTGTTAAAATGAATAAGATTGACTTCTGAGGAGCTGTTGAATGTTAGAGCTTCAAATATTGATAGAACCAAACCAGACCTGGCTGTGAATTTGAATGTGTCCGGTACAAATTTTATGTTTGGATTATCATGGCCTACCCACCACCTAAGAGCTCAAATTTTCATTCGGCTTTATTATTTTTTTTGCTATTATACCTCGCGATGAAGATCTTAACTGACGTTATTAAACATGTTTTTCAAATATCTATACATTTGACTACATGTCATTTAACCCAGCATTATTAATGTAGATCATACAATGTAGTTGGTGAAGAAATTGACTATGCCCTTTTTTGTGCCAAAAGCCATCAATCCTCATGTCAGTCATTAACGTTACACACTTATTGAATGAAAACAAGATTGGGAATGAAGTCGAAATCATTTATTGAAAGAATGGTATACGAGAAAGGGGTGGGGTGATGGTGGTGGAGTCAAATCTGTACCTCTTGTGCCAATTTGAGTAAATCCTTTTTGACATGCCCTGAGCTGAATAAAAATGAGGCTGCTATGGTTGTGGGGGCCATGGAATCAATCACTGATGACAGGGACTATTAGGTGACAGCTGGTGACACAACATGACGTTTCCTGAGAGTGCACCATTTCACCTCCACTGCTTACACTGCTCCTCCTTCCACATACGATAAGGAGCAGAAACATACCATCAGCATCCTTAATAAAACAGTTGCAGACATTGTAGCGGTGATACAGTAATAGTGTGACTAATGATATCTATCTACACGTCAGATTTTGTATGTCATTATGTTGCAAATGAAGCAGCAAAGCTAGAGGTTGTCCCATTCTATAAATTCCTTACTCCCAGCCCTAGGGGGCGTATGAAGGTTTTCTATCCCGGCTGCTGCCATTTGATATATAAGGTGTAGAGTCGGGTCAAAGAAGAAACAAGTCCATGTTTGGACACCGGCAAAAGCAGCATGGCATATTTAAACCTTCACATGAATATTGATGTTCTACTGTGTGTAATTAATGTATTGTTTATTATCAGAGTATATTTGTATACAGTATATATAAACCAGGGAATGGTTTTTAAGTGTTTGTATGCTGTGCTTGCAGGGAGGTTTTTGTTTCTTCTCTTCTCTCTATTTATATTGATGCCTGTTACCTGAGACTTCCTCCCAGCTCACCAGACTCTGTTCCAGAATTCCCAGTTTTTCACAGTACCAATTGGATGGGTGCCCAATCAGACACAGTTCCCAGCTCTAACTGGTATGGACTATTTGGGATAAGCACCTCATACTACAGCCGGTAATGGACTAAAAGCCATCTGAGAGGATCGAGGACGCTTGGTCAAACTGTTTATTTTATTTTACATCAGACAATCCCAGGGACTGCAAAAGGTTTCATGGTGGAGGGTTTCTCCTTTACTCATTTATTCATTATCATTTATCATAATAATACATTGTTACAATAATAACAAAAATAACTCCAATATGTGTTGTTCCTTCACTGATGCGTTGGCATCCACATTGCCACCACCGCTGCCATCACCAGTAGTCTCATCTAGGTCATCTTAGCAACACGCCTTAGTCAACCGGAAAATGCAATGTGAACAATGGAGGAAAGGATGGACGGACGGATGAATACGCTGGCTGATCAGGTACAGGAGTACTTGTATGAAATGACTGTTGAGAACCTACATAAGCAGCTTCAGCAGAGCTGCCAGACAGTAAAGCAACATTGTGTAGGATCAAATCTTGAATTTCTGAACATGTAAAGTTGGTAATTGCTTGCATTACTTGAAGGTATTGTAACAATTGATTGATTTTCAGAAGTATGGTTGTAATTGAAACTTATGAGTTTGTAAGTCAAGCCACAATCTGTGAAATATTTGTTGAAAGCATAGCATGTTTAGTGTCCTCTAATTGTGGCCAAATCAAAATGACAAGTCTAAATACTCAGTCGTGAACTGTTCTAAAGTTATTAACTTTATGCCAAAATGGCCCAAACCAATTCTTATCAAAAGAAAAAGAATAGAGCCACGGAGGTGACCCCACCCCCCCAGGTTCCTGAGGAAAGGGGGGGGGGGTCTCTGATTGGCTGGAAGAGGTTGGGGCCCGAGGTCACCCCCAGACAGTATAAAAAGGACAGTCCATTGACTAGTTATCTGAGAGAGCAGCAGGAAGAGAGACGAAGCCCTTAGTCTCTCGGTTCCTCCAAACCACGGCGGTTCTGACCTTGAACCTCCAGAAACAAAGGCCTGACCCTTCTCTCCATCCCTTTGGCCCCCAAGATGGACGCCCGAGACTCTGCTCCTTCTCCCAGATCAAAAGCATAAGTAAACCCTTCCTCCTTTCATGAGCTTAGGCGCAATGGCGGGCATATGGTTGAACTGTTTTTGTGAGATTGGGCTGAGCATCTATACAACTGTCAAATAATAATTAGCCAACACACACATACCCAACAATACATAAGCCAGAGAGAAGTCAAGGGAAATTAAGATTTTTTTTTTTTTTTTTAGAAATAAGTAAGCAGTAGGATAGGGATGCAGTTAGTTAGTTGCCAAAGTGCTCCTTGAAGAGGTGGGTTTTCATGTTACACTTGAAGACAGCGAAGGACCGGATCAGAAGAGGGAGTTCATTCTACCACTGGGGAGCTAAGACTGAGAAGAGTCTTGATGCATGTTTCCCTCTTCTTGTCCCCCTGAGAGGACAAGAAGTGACACGTTGTTTGATCAATGTTGTTATGTATTGGAGTGATCCTTGTAACATCAAGGGGGTAAAAAGTTTCTTAGGCCTTGTAGTGTGGTACCACCTTGTTACCTGCTTTTCGAAGCAGACAGCTCCCTTGCACGCTCTGAAGAAGAAGGGCGTTCTATGCTAGAAGACCTGAACCAAGCCCTTCTGAGTTCCCCTGTTCTAACCTCACCGGACTTTAGTCTGCCATTCAAAGTCCAAACAGATGCCAGCAATGTGGGGTTAGGGGCCATTCTCACACAGGGGCATGAGGATGGTGAACATGTAGTGGCTACACGTCCCGACTATTGCAGGGGGCAGAACAACACTATTTGGAATCCGAAAGAAGAATGTCTGGCAGTGGACTGGGCTGTGGAGAAATGGCGCGAGTATCTGGAAGGAACACCATTTATAGTGGTGACTGATCATGCCGCTCTTACATGTGTGTTTAACCAACCTAAACCATACTCCCGACTTACCAGATGGGTTCTCTGTCTACAAACCTTCGACTTCACCATACAGTACAGAAAGGTCAGTGTAATATCATACCTGACACTTTATCATGCTGTATGGGCACACCCACTTGCAGTGATCCACTCTCAATTTTCCGACAAAGTAGGTGAAATTACATTTACCAGAGCAGCGTTTTACTATAGGCTCATTCTAAATCTTTATTTAGGTTAATGGCAGTTGTCTTGAAAAGGTTAAGTGTCATGAAGCCTCTGAAATACTTCCTGCTGGAGGAGGAAGAAGGTCAGTTAAAGTCAGTTAACCACTTCAGTTATGATTATTTCTGCCAAAGTTCCACCCACCATTTGATCACGAGTTTTCATTAAAAGCCCGTTTGTTTTGGTACTCCTGCATTTGCATCTGTGGGGGAAAATGTATTAGTTAATCTGTTTGCAGTGTTTTGTTCTATAGTTTGTAGTGTTTTTACTTCATAGTTTGCAGTGTGTGCAGGATGTCTGTCACTATTGTCCCTCCAGCCTGATGAGAATAAAAGGCATTGCATGTTACTATTAAAGGTATTGTTTGATGCAAAGGTACAACTTTCTGGCAATTAGATAACCATGATGCATTGTCTAGAAAGGGTGTGAAAATCCAACTAAAACCTAACTAACAAAATGACTGCATATCTTAAACTTGCGCCATGCATCTCCTGAGCATGCGTTGAGCACATGCAGAATGGCACGTGTGTCAAGAAAGTTAATCGATGTCAGGTCAGAAATCAAGACAAAGATGACATTATGACACCATGCTGAAAGGACAATAAAAGCTCATGCAGTTTTTATTGTGGTCAGCAGTCCCTGCCTTGATCAGAGTGTTCTATTTGCCTGGCAAATGTAATAAATTGTTGATTGCAAAGTCTCTCTGATCTTGAGTCTTGAGTTTTGGGGAACACGGTCAAATTGGACCACTACACTTGGCGTTGTTGGCAGGATTCCATGCGTGAACCGAACCACCAAGGGATGATTACCTCAGGAAGAAACTGCCTGATCCCGAAACTCCACGTTCTGAGTGTTCTTGGTGTTTGAGTGCCCGGGGTCGTCACCCCTGGAATTCCAAATCTTAAGAATTAAGAAATTAAGAAATATTAAGAAATACAGAAACTCAAGGTTAGTAGAGAATTTGTTTGTGTATGTAAAAAAAAAAGAAAAAAAGGGACAAACATTGTTTTCTCAAACATTGAACAAGAAATCTAGGGTGAGGTTGTGGGCAGGATCACCTGACAGGGTAGACTGTCAGGGTTTAAGTGTTCCCCACGAACATTAGGCAGGCCAGGTTAGAGGCTGCGGTCTGGAGTAACCTTGATGGGTAGAGAGATCCACCATGAAAGCCTCAAGTGTTAACCTGTTAGGAGAGTTAAAAGAAAAAATCATTGGGTAATAATAAAAGAGAAGGCAGGGAAGAACAGTGACAGTGAAGGCATTAGAACAGGAAACTGAGGAGGACAAGGTTTTTCAGTTGTGGTTTGTTGAGGTGCACAATTCATGAAAATTGTGCACCTCAATTCATGCACAATTCATGAAAAACTGAATGAAATTCCTGACCAAGAACATCAAAAACTACAGACTGCACCACCTCCATACACATTCTAATTCCACACTTTCTCCTCCCTTTTCTCTGAGCCTGTTGATGCCTCTACTTCAAAGAACTGACTTGGATTATCAGCAATGTCGTGGACGCAGCGGCTGTGGAGGATGCGGATCCAGAAAAGAGTACTGGCAAACAGCTGAGAAGATGGATCAGAAAGGTAATGCATGTTCCCTGTGTGGCAGCCTAGACCACTGGCAGAATTAATGCCCACAGCATTTCCAACAAGAGGGTCACAGAAATTGAAATTGAGAATACTTTGAAACAAAAACCAGGGTCAAAGCTTCCAACAGGAGGACTCACAGGTGGCAGTGGGGAAAGGACATCCTTTGGAGGAAGCGGCAGATGAGGCAGATGCCATGTAATTCGTTTTCTTTCCTTGATATTCAAGGTTTCAAATAACTTGTTTAAAATCTGTGCTTCAGGCTGCAGTTTCAAGTTGATTTGGGTACAATCTTTTCTGTTCTGACAAAATCTTCATTGATTCCTTTTCCCACCACACAGGCACACAAAGTCACATCAATTGGTGCAGAAGGATCAACTGAACCACTCACTGTCCCTGTAAACTGCAAGTTTTTTTTTTGCCATGAATTTGTGGCAACTATTGAGTGTACTGTTAATCTAATGGGGCGTGATTTAATGTGTAAACTGGGGGTTATTATGGTTTGTTCTGAGAAGGCCATAGAGACATAGATTGCCGTGTAGTAGAGTTTTGGGACCTCCATTACTTCATTCAGCAATGATTGTGGCATGGGTAGCTGTTTGGGGGGTTCCCTTTAATACCGTGATTTCAGAACGTTTTACGATGGTTAAGTCCCAAATGTCCTCAGGGGCGATGCCACTAGATTGGATGACTGTCTGGGTTATTTTTCTCTTCTTCATTTCTTGCAATCTCAGTGAAGATGACTGAGTCACAGGAAATAGACTTTGAGGTTAAGGTGTCCTACCCAAACATCTCATTGGCGAAGCCTAAAAAGGCTGCATGGAAGGAGGTGGGTGAGTTTGTCCTTAATTGCCAAAACACACAGAATTGGGTTGATCTGGATGAACTGACCAAATTCAGCCCCACGTTGGGTGTGAATGGGTTACAAATGAATGTGCATACTGAAGTTCACAGGCGCTTGATTGCGATTGCTGACCAAAACAATATTGCAGTGGCAAGTATCACAGATGACCATGCCCTGTGGTATGAGGTACTCTGAACAAGGTACCGTCCCCACACACTGCTCCCTGAGCACTGTGTTCATAGCTGCCCCCTGCTTCACTTGGTGAATGGGTTAAATGCAGAGGAAGAATTTCGTGCTGTTCACACTGTGTGCTGTGGTGTGTTCACGTATGACAAATGGTCACTTTCTTTCTTTCACTTTCTGTCTGATTTCTCTGTTTATTTATGGGCTAAAGACAAAAATGATGTGGGTTTAATTGCTGGATGTGATCCAGGAACTATTACTCCAAAATCTGATTTCAGGCCACCTGGAGCTCAATATCCTCTGAAACCAGAAGCTATTGAAAACATTAGGTCAGTTTTTAAGGTTCTCAAAGCAAAAGGGGTGATTATTAAATGTCTGGACTCAGCAGTGAGAACTCCTTTATTCCCTGTGAAAAAGATAAGGAATAAAGGAAAGTCAACTGAATGGTGATTTGTTCAAGACCTGCAAGCAGTAAATTCAGCTGTACAAACTTGTGCACCAGTGGTACCAAATCCATACACCATTTTATCACAAATCCCATCATATAGTGCAAATGCATTGTTCACAGGGACAGCCAGTACTGGTTTGCTTTCAATTATGATGGGAAACCTTACACTTTTACCTGACTCTGTCATGCATGTTGTTGCAATATGTGGACAATCTGTTAATTGCAGTACCAACATGGTACCAATATAGGTTCGATATGCATATCAAAGCGATTTAGCACATTCCTAAACCGCAAACGCAAAAACAATTGGCATCTTTTCTTGGAATGTGTTCTTACTGTAGAATGTTCAGCTACTCAGAACTAGAAGGCCCACTGAGGGCCATGAACAAAAAACATGCAAACGGACATGGCAAGGTGGAGTGGACAGACAAAGCTCACACATTGTTCAAAAACCTTAATCCTACTCTGTCCACTGCACCAACTCTGGGCTTTCCAGATTCAAATAAACCCTTTGTACAAACTGTGTGTGAGAAAAAGGGACATATGTCCTTTGTCCTTTTACAATAGCATGGTGATCGTTTGCGCCCTGTGGCTTATTTCTCATCTAAACTCGAACCAGTCTCAGCACGGCTTTCTGTTTGCTTGTGCAGCGGTGGTTAAACAGGTACAGTGAGAAACATAAGTATTTGAACAACCTGCGATTTTGCAAGTTCTCCCACATAGAAATCATGGAGGGGTCTGAAATTCACATTGTAGGTGCATTCCTACTGTGAGAGACAGAATGTAAAAAAAACCCAAATCAGGAAATCACATTGTATGATTTGTAAAGAATTTATTTGTATTGCACTGCTGCACACCTGAGAAAATCAGTGTTAATATTTGGTACAGAAGCTTTTATTTGCAATTACAGAGGTGAAACGTTTCCCGTAGTTCTTGACCAGGTGTGCACTGCAACATGGATTTTGGCCCACTGCTCCACACAGATCTCCTCTAGATCTGTCAGGTTCCAGGGCATGCGCTGAGCAACATGGAGTCATTGACAAGCTCCTCCCATGTAGTTCTGGGCTGATTCTTCACCTTTCTTATCATCAGTGATACCCCATGAGGTGAGATCTTATGGAGCCCCAGTCCGAGGGAGACTGACGGTCGTCTTCCATTTTCTGACAGTGGCTCCAACAGTTGATCTGTTTTCACCAATCTGCTTGGCAATTGCCCCGTAGCCCTTTCCAGCCTTTTGGAGGTGCACAGTTTTGTCTCTGGTGTGTTTGGACAGCTCTTTGGTCTTGCACATGGTAGTAGTTGGAGTCTGACTGACTGTGAGGTGGACAGGTGTCTTTAAAGAGCTCAGACAGGTGCTACTAATTA
>JBBPDC010089587.1:0-10041 GCA_037974485.1 Hemigrammopetersius urotaenia
CCAGAGCTCTCGCCATTTCGTTTCCCTGTATACTTGTATACGGTGAAATGACAAAGTTCACTTTGACTTGACTTTGACAACTGTGGTTCATGACTGAATGATCTGGCATTAGTGCCAATGATAAAAGGGAGCTGTTCAAGACCACTTGCTTTAGGGCAGACTAAAGCTAGTATTGTTTGGGGCCAGTCATCATCTGGATACTCGACATTAGCTGCAACAAAACCTTTACTGATTTGCCCAAGGCGCCAAAGATCTAAACTGGAGATTGGATAGAGTGGGAGATGCGACAGGTGTTCAGAATACCACCCTTCAAAAACAACTGATACAGTAGAAACACTATCCATCAACGCAGCACTTGGCTATCCCTCAATGACCACCCGCCCAGCCTTAGCTTGTAGTTGCTTTATCTGATTTCTTAGGGTGTAAATATCAGAAGGCTTTGTTCCACCAGCTCTGTTGGAATGACCTTGTGAGGTAAAATTAACAACATTCCGGTGTGCGGCCACCTGACCCTCTTCTTTACGTATTTCATTCAACAATTTGTGCTCAGGCTATTGACTTAATCAATCCAGCCACATAAAAAAACACAATAACACAGTCACTCATTCGTACATTGAGTAATGCCAGGCTACACAAGTGTTAATGAAGATGTAGGTGTAGATGAGAGATATAGATTTGCATGTAAGTGTAGGTGCAGATAGCGATGTAGATCAGTCTTACCGTGCTCATCCAGCAGGATGTTATCTGGTTTTATGTCCCTGCAGAGAGAAAACAGATCACTCATCACAGTTAAACACACTCACATTGACCCTTTGTAGAACTGCAGTCAACACACACACACACACACAATCATAAACACACACATACTTGCATAGTGATTACACAAAAACTGCAGATCAGATGTGCAGAGTTCACACACACACACACACACACACACACACACCTTTTCTGATGATTTTCACTCACACTATCAACCCAACTAAAACACATTTTCACACACACACACACACACACAAACACACACAAACACGATGACTTGGCTAATGAGAGCTGGGAGGAGCATCAGTAACCTTTTAAAACAACTATAGAGTATGTTAAAGAAATATAAAACCATATGCAAAGGCTAATGCCCATTGTGAAAGAACACATGGAAAAAGCAAAATAATGAGAACATATAATAACGAGGCTCGTGATTTCTGGCCAGGTAACTGGGTTCTCTATCTGGTCACTAGCTCCACCTCTTAATTCCTAGCTGGTTGGTATGGCCCCTATGAATGAATGAATGCGTTGGTCCGGTGAATTAACACCTGCGGCAGCCAGGTAAGAGAGCAGATACCAAAGTATATCACATTAATCCATTAAAGCCACCCCTGTTCCGACAGCAGGTTCCGAGGAGCCCACCTGGCGAAGGACTTGACACCAGAGCTGACTCAACAGATCTTAGACGTGTTTTCCAAAGAGCATGGGCCTGGGTGGACCCACCTGGTACAACACGACATTACAGCACCACCTGGGCAGCTACGGACCTACAGAGTCCATGAAGCTCACCATCAAGCTACTGAGAAAGTGGTGGACAGGGTGCCAGAATCATTAAAGCAGGGAGGGGCGTGCTTTTCAAAAACATTAGTTTCGAAAATATATAATGAACAGGGGCAAATCTATAATAAACATCTCCTTAATTATGTCATACTTCACCATTAAAAAACCCTGTTGAGTTACAGCACCACGTACTGGACTGATTAATGTCCAGAACAATCAGTGCACACCTTAAACAAAAACTTCACAGCTGGTGGTGAATGGAACCATATATCTGTCTCTAAAAGCTCCCTCACAGAAAGTTATTTCACAAAATGGTTGTAGTTGCTGCCTTAGATGTTGTTCTACCAGAGTTTTGAGAAGATTTTGGTCCTAAACCCATTCATATAAAAACAGCCTCAGTTTCTGAGTTTTGTGAAGGTCATGTGCTCCTTACCGGTGGATGATGTGGCGGGACTCTAAGTACTGTAGAGCAAGGGAAAGTTCACACACGTACAGCTTCACCGTCTCCTCCTTAAAGTGAACGTTCTGACGCAGGTGGTAACGAAGATCTCCTCCCAACAAAAGATCCACTACCATGAACATGTCCTCCTCATCCTGAAAGGAGTACCTGCCAGGGGTGCACAGATAGAGAAAGAGAGAGGGAAAGAGAGAAAGAAAGATAGAGAGGGAGGCAGAAAGGGAGACCGAGTGAGAGAAAGAGCATAGTTTTTTAGGCTACATTTTCATATTGTGTGTTATTTTTTATTATGCTGTTATTTTATACAGATTGTGGCGCTTTATGTTCTTTAATGATATTTCTCTGTGTGTGTATGTGTTTGTACAAAGCTGGATCCTGAAGGGTTCTTGAAGGATTCTTTAGTAAAGTCAGTGGCTGACACAGAACTGTGATAACTGTGAAACAGAACTCAAACAACTATCTAATGCCTGAATCATATCACATCATTCTTCATATTAGTTTTTGGTTTAGTTTTGTTGTTATTGCTATTATTATTACCATTATTATCATAATTATTGCTTAATTGCTATCATTGCTGTGTGTGAAAGGCAGCACTTTGGTCTTTTGACCTCTGGTCATGCAGAAGCACTTTTGGGCACTATTTGTGATAAAAGATAAATGGCAAATATAGAAATTTATTTTCCTATTTATTACCATTTGGTAGTTCACACTGCAATTAGCATTAACATGAGCTAACTCAAATCTGTGACCAGAAAAATATTACCATTAATCAAGACATTGTTAGGGCAACTGTGTTAGACGTCTTGGGCATAATATCTTTTGTTGATGTCTGTTGACTGTGGAAAGAAGCAAGCATCAGACCCGGTAAGCATCCAACACCGGCCCCAGTGCAGTGGAAAAGGTGGAACAGTAACGTTGCAAGTAATGTGTCTATTTCTTCTCACTGCCTGTATTCTACTACCGCTTATTTCACCGTTTTACTGTCTCAATGGTGCGTACGTTGGTGTGAGACATTCGCAAGGCACCCTGAGCTGTGCATGCAGCCCCAACCCTCCTGCTTCAGACTGATACAACAGCCTGCAAGAAGCTTCAGCTTGAACAGCTGTTTATTTTAGAGCAACAAATCATACTGGTGTACTTTGGTGTAAAGTGCATGCCTGCTATGCAAAATGCATACAGGACAGTAGGTTCAACCCTTCGTCCCTTCATTCTCTCATCTTTTCTCACCCTTATCTCATTCTCCTGTCATCCTCCACCCCTTCTGCCTCTTAAGCCTTCATTCCCTCATCTCTTCGCCCTGTCGTTCCTTCATCACTTTCTCCTCTTATTACTTCGCCCATGCTGTTCTTCATCCCTTCTTTCTCTAATCTATTCTTCCTCTGATCTTCTAAATTAAGGATACCAGGCTGCAGTGATGCCTCAGGGTTGCTGCCTCAGGGTTGCTGCCACAGCAATACATGACCACAGCACTCAGCCAGGGAGCATGAGTCTGATTCCTTAATGGACACACTTGGGGTGTGTGTGTGTGTGTGTGTGTGTGTGTGCGTGTGCATGTATAAAGAACATAATCAGTCAAAGTGTACAGTGACGTGATGTCTTTCTGAGCAGTTGTAAGGGATGTATGTAGGGTCTCTCTATGGGGGAAGGAAATTGATCTTCTTTCAGAGGAACACTATTATAAGAGCTGTGAACACGAGCATCAGTACTGTTTAGAGGACAAGACAACATACAGTGCAGTCGAGAGGGGCAATGACAACACTAGCGTGAGTGAATATGACATACTGTATTCTAGCAGCAGAATTATTCAGTGAAGGAATGTAAATATTGGGGTAGACAGCAATAAAAACAAAAATTGGCCCCTTATAACTTCTAGATCAAGCATGTTCCCCTTTATACACCACTGAGCCAGCGGCTGCTTTCAGGGTCATACACAGAACTGCTGAAGTGTGTGAGTGATGCTGAAGATGGATTTGTCCAAGATGTTTTTCGCTTGACCAGCCAGCTCCAAGTGCTAACCTGTATGACTGGGTCGTCATCTGACTATAACGTGTCTCTCTCTGCTAAATATACAGAGGACTTACGTTTTCGTTTTGATATGCTTTGTGCACAAAATAAAAACGTTACTCATTTTGGGTCATCTCTCAGCACAACAACACAACGCAAAGTTTCATCCTCAGTTAGACTTGGCAGCGTGTGGTGTAATCCTCTGTAGTGTCCATCACACGCCACGATGTAACTACAAAGATGCTCTCCTTAGTCCCTCTGTAGAATGCTGTGAGTACTGCCGTGGGAAGGTGTGCTGAGAGTCCATGTGAGGTTCATGTGAATGCCAAGGAACTTGGTGCTCTGGACTATCTCCAACAGGGAGCTCCTGAAAAAAAAAATCTCAACTTTGTTCGCATAGGGATGATGGTAGTGGCTTTGAAGCACACTGGAATGCCTGTGCTCAGAGAGATTCTGAAGATGTACATGGGAATATCTGCCAACCGATCTGTGAATCGTCTGAGTCCAGGAATGCTGTTCGGTCCAGCGGCTTTCTGTGGACAATAAGCTGGTCTAGTCAAAGAACTCTCTGGTCCCATACAAGAGGGATCAAAGTAGGCTGTATTTCCCAAATAGCAAAACCATGCTGCGGTGTGGTGGGGTGGAAGCATGAAAGTGTCAGCAGAGACCTCAAAAAGCTGATCAGGGATACAGGTTTGGAACTAGGAACTATACAACTTGGAAAGTTTGTCTGAGAGGAGAACATTAATTACACAATGCTGATCACCCATTCCACAGTGTTGTGGTCAAACAGAGAAGCACAGTCTAACCGGCATAATCTGTTCCACTGAACACCATAGAAAATCCTTCCTCCCAACTGCCACCAGACTCTATAACTCATCCTCCTGTCACACACTCACCCAATAATCTGTACAATAACACTCTGATACTCAGATGTACAATTTCTTATTGTGTGCTAAATCATTACCATTATTTTATCACATATTTATCATTATGAGCAATAACCTTATCGTGTACAATATCATTACTTACGTACAACTCTAAACCACTATTTGTGTTAACTAGTAAATGAATAAAAATACTCTGAAGTAGTTTATCTATAGTATTTTGTATCTATCCACTTCTGTCCTGACCACAACATATTATGTATGTTCTCTGGTTACAATTTAATTTAATTTATTTCATATTGTTCTTATCGGTGTGCATCTGTGTGTCTATAGAGCAATTTCCTCTGGGATCAATAAAGGTTTCTTTATTTAGGATTTTTATCCCTGTACACTGAAATGTATCACTGTTCATTGTGGCATCTCACTGTAATCTATGCTTATTGTACATTGTTGTGTACACTGTTGTAACTCACCATACACTGTGGTCTTATTGTTCAGTGTTATGTATCTTACTGCACTGTGGTATCTTACATTCACGGCATTTATCAGACGCTTTTATCCAAAGCGACTTCCATTCCCTAACTACAGGGGACAGTCTCTCCCTGGAGCAACTCGGGGTTAAGGGTCTTGCTCAGGTACCCACTGGTGGTGTGCTGAAGGTAGGATTCGAACCCATGACCTCTCGGTCTATAGGCAAGTATCCTACCCACTAGGCCACCACCACCCTTTAAACTAGAATGATTTCACTGAGCACTGTAGTGTATCAATATATAATGAACTGTATCTAACTGTACAAGATACTGTATCTCACTGGGCAATGTAGTGTATCTCACTGTCCATTGCAGTCACTACAAAGCACTATAGTCTGTTTCACCGTTCATGCCATTTTGTCCCCTATGCCTCCTGTAGTGTATTAAACTCTGTCAAAACAACTGCATGAATCAGAACATTACAGAGGATTCTAAAGCTTTATGAAACATTCTGGAACACTATAGAGCACTAAAGAGTGCTATAGAGAATTATATAGCATAACAGTAAAAGAGCATTTTACAGCATTGTGGAATATTACAGCGCATTGCAGAACTCTGTAAATAATGCGTCCCTCTAAACTCTGCCGCTCTGGTTCATTCTGTTAGACTGTTTTGTTCTGAAAACATTTTAAGACGAACAGTTAGTCCTGGAGGGCTTAACACACAAAGTGGACACACACACATGTACGTATACACAACACTCTGTGCCTGTTCTTATATAAGGCCTGTGAGGGCATAATGAGTCTTCTCCAATATGCTGTCCTATTTTCAGGTCCAGTGGAGAATGTGTATGTGTGTGTGTCTAAACTATACAGACTGTCACAAAACAAGCAGAATACTGCAGAAGCACTCAATGCTGCTGAGTGTGCGCACTGAAACTCACCACAGGTTGACAAGGAATGGGTGCTCAAGCCCTTGCATGATCTGCAGCTCTCTGAAGACGTTCCGGACTTCGTCTCTCTCAATACACTTGTGCTTGTTCATGTACTTCATGGCGAACATCTTCTTAGTGTCCCTCTTCTGCACGATGCACACCTGCAGAAAACACACACACACACACACACACACACACACACACACACACACACACAGCACGAAGTGTCAAATAGTTAAAAGTCCAAAACAAAACAAAAAAACATATTTTACACACACTCCTATCTAATAACCATGCGCTGCTTGAACACTGAAGTCCACCAGAGGGCAGCATAGAGCCTAATCTGTTTAGTGCAATCAGATGAGATGACTGCTTTGTTTCTGCAAACACTCTTCATGAACAGTTTAGGGAACATCACAAAGAGTGTTGACAAAGTTGCCTGTGGGATGTGCTAGATAGTCCTATGGAGGGTTTAACTCAGCTTACAGGATTTAATGTATCTGCTGCTGGTGCAGAACCACAGCACACCTTCAGAGGTCTTCTAAAGTCCAGGGATCAACAGGTCAGTGCTGTTTTGGAAACACAAGTGGGAGTGGAGGTGCAGGTCTGTATGATAGACACTTGGTATTAGTATTGTACTTAAATGACTGACCTGATTAATTTAGACTGTTTCTGAATACACAAAGAAGGTTTGTGACATGCAGAGCAGCGTCATGACACACCAGCCAGCTTTACAACACACCAAGGAGCTTCACAACACACTAAGCAGCTTTGCAACTCACTGAGCAGCTTCATGACACACTGAGCCGCTTCATAACACACCATACAGCTTTATGACACACGGGACAGCTTCACCATACACTGAGCAACTTCATAATTTACTAAGCAGCTTCACAACACTCTGAGCAGCTTCATAACTTACCAAGCAGCTTCACAACAGTCTCAGCAGCTTCCTGATACTAAGCAGTTTTGCGACACACACTGAGTAGCTTCACAACAGTCTACGCAACTTCATGAAACACTGCGCAGCTTCAAAATACTGAAGATATTTGCAACAAACTGAGCAGCTTCTACACTGAGGAACTTCACCACACACCTTGCAGTGTAACAGCACTCTGAATAGCTTCACTGCAGACTGAGACGCTTAACCCAGCTTTAGACTAAGGCACAGGGAGTCTCAGCAGACGGGGGTCTGTCTGTAATACCTTAGTGGGTTTGATTTTCCTGTTGAAGGAGCAAAGCTCCCCCCACATAAACACCCCCAGCACAAAACACTAAAAATATCACACAAGTCAAGTAGAGCTTTATTTTCATGCCAGCCATTTACATACAGTACACAGTGAGACGAAATATCATCCTCAAGGACCATCGGTGCAACATAGAACACAACAGAACAGCGGCACACTCAGACAGATTAACAGTGAAGGTAAAAAGGGGGGATTATGTCACGATGGGAGGTAGAAGGATACGTGTACTGTGCCCACTGTGTAGCGTGGTGGAAGAACTCAGAAGTGATAGGACACGAGAGAGTAGGTAAGCCACGCAGTTATTCTCAGAACGCTCCAGAAAGGAGTAAGAGTCCACACCAAATGAACCCGCGTTCTGAACACACACACAGACAGTATAGAAACGACTCCTAAGAGTCAGATAGTACTCACGGTACCAGAGAGTTGAAGTTGAGTCGAGTAGACTGGAGATTGGACACGCGGGCATGAAGTCTAGTAACTTCAATGGCTGTGTGAGGAGGATGAACCTACTTCCTGTTTATATACTGTGCGTGATGTCATCTCCGTGACCTCATGACATCACATGACCTGGTGCATGTGACAGATTAAAATTAAACTATGTATCTATAAATACATCTCTGAGTTTGCAAAGACTTTACCTAAAAATTAAATACTATGGGGGGATGGGGGTAGAGACACACACAGATCTCTACTCTCACAGGCATGGACAGACTGCTTGCTCACACAGCAGACCATTAGAGGGTGGGTGTTTAGGGAACATCACAAAGACTTCAAGGTGTTGACTCTTTAAAATTCGCCAGATCTCAATACTGAGCGGCTTCATAACACGCTGAGCAGCTTCAAGACACACCTAGTAGTCTCACAATACTGAGAAGCTTTACAAGACACTGAGCAGCTTCACAACATTCAAAGCAGCTTCGTGGCACTCTGAGGAGCTTTATGACACTGAGGAACCACACACCTAGCAGCTTTATGGCATTCTGAGGAGCTTCACCACACTCTGACATGCTTCACGACACTCTGTATAGTCATGACACACTGAGCAGCTGTACAATAAACTGAGCAGCTTCACAACAGTCTGAGCAGCTTCATGACACACCAAGTAGCTTCACATTACTGAGGAGATTCATGACATGGAGGAGATACACAACACAATACACTGAGCTTTACAATACACTGAGCAGCTTCACCACACTCTAAGCAGCTCCACCACATTCCGAGCAGCTTGACACTCTGAGTAGCTTCACCACACTCTGAGTAGCTTCACCACACACTGAGTAGTTTCATAACACACTGAGCAGCTTCCCAACACAACAAGCAGCGTCAAGACACACCCTGTAGTCTCTCAACACTGATGAGAGCAGCTTGATGCCACTGAGGAACTTCACCACACACCTAGCACCTTCATGACACTCTGAACAGCTTCACCACACTCTGACCAACTTCACCCCACACTGAGATTCTTCACAACACAGTGAGCAGCTTCACAACACTCTGAATAGCTTCACTGCGGACTGAGCTGCTGAACAAAGCCTAAGGGACAGAGAATCACAACAAGCAGTGTGGGGGGATTGGAAGCTGCCCCCACATAAACACCCCCCTGGACAAAGCACACAAAAATATCACAGGCACATCTCTTCACACGCAGACGTGGACAGACAGCTTCCTCACCCACATCATACCATCGCAGGGTGGACAGATGACTGGATGGATGGACAGATACTCTCTGTTCCTAATTTCCATGAAACAAACACACACAAGCGTGATGGTTTGATGGATGTGTGTTCTTGTCAATTGGTCTTTGATGTACCAAGAAACCAAGAAACTCATTATATCCGCAAGCTTAAGGGAGGGGAGGTGTGTGTGTGGGGAGGGGAGGCTCGCTGTCACGGGGTGTTAAGGAGTGCAGGAAGAATAGAACGCTGGTTATTTTCCGTAATTAAAGGTGACGTTTCCATCAAATGTCAGATCAAATCTGGGAGAGAGGCTTTATCTCTCAGAACAGAGCCAACACTTACTCACACACACACACACACACACACACACACACACACACACACACACACACACACACACACCCCACATATAAATTTTACGTTTTTGTGCATGCGGTTTCTCACCTTTCCAAAGCTCCCTTTCCCAATGGCCCTGAGAATCTGAAAGTGGTCAAAATTAACTGTGAAAAAAACAGACATGAGAAAACAACAACACTATAAATCAATACAGAGCAGTATTAACTTGTATAGCAGTGATAACTCAGTATACAAAAGCAATAAATCAAACTAGAACAGTAATAATGTATCATAGAGCTGTAATAGCTCAGAGCAGTAATAACACAGTATAGAACAGCATTAACTGTAGTATAGAGCAACAATAAGTAGATGCAGAGCACTAATAACAATATAAGACTGTAATAACTCAGCATAGAGCTGTCATAACTTTGTATAAGTCAGTATATAGCTGTAATGAATCTGTGTTAAGCAGTAATTACTGCACTGGATTA
>JBBPDC010089598.1:0-10041 GCA_037974485.1 Hemigrammopetersius urotaenia
GTTGTTGATTCAACACTTGCAGCAGTGCTTGGCTCCAGTGTAGAAAGTGTTGTTGGTTTCACTGTAGAAGCTGTAGTTGTTTCAACATTTGGAGCTGTACTTGTTTCAGTGGTGGACACTGTTGTAGATTCTTCTTTCAAAGTTGTTGTTGATTC
This sequence comes from Hemigrammopetersius urotaenia, assembly GCA_037974485.1. Taxonomy (NCBI): domain Eukaryota; kingdom Metazoa; phylum Chordata; class Actinopteri; order Characiformes; family Alestidae; genus Hemigrammopetersius; species Hemigrammopetersius urotaenia. Next base: position 156 of record JBBPDC010089598.1, read on the forward strand.
AACACTTGCAACAGTGCTTGGCTCCAGTGTAGAAAGTGTTGTTGGTTCCACTGTAGAAGCTGTAGTTTTTTCAACATTTGGAGCTGTACTTGTTTCAGTGGTGGACACTGTTGTAGATTCTTCTTTCAAAGTTGTTGTTGATTCAACACTTGCAACAGTGCTTGGCTCCAGTGTAGAAAGTGTTGTTGGTTCCACTGTAGAAGCTGTAGTTGTTTCAACATTTGGAGCTGTACTTATTTCAGTGGTGGACACTGTTGTAGATTCTTCTTTCAAAGTTGTTGTTGATTCAACACTTGCAGCAGTGCTTGGCTCCAGTGTAGAAAGTGATGTTGGTTCCACTGTAGAAGCTGTAGTTGTTTCAACATTTGGAGCTGTACTTGTTTCAGTGGTGGACACTGTTGTAGTTGCACTTGACTCTGTGGCAGTACTTGATATATCGTTGGAAACTGTTGTAGATTCTGATTCATTTTGTGTCATTACAACATTCAGCGTGCCTATTTGAAGATAAGCATATACATTATTAGGAAAACAATAAATTAGTTAAATAAAGTGAAGGTGTATAATAACTTAAAAATTGACTTACCCAATAATAAACACAGAAAGGTCAAAGCCTTTTCATTCATCTTCATATTCATCCCTTTAAAAGATGTTTCATATATTATGTTACATGTAAGTAAAAGCATTTTCAAAGTGTTTTAAACACATATACATGTTTAACATACACACACACACACACACACACACACACACACACACACACACACACACACACACACCGCGTTAGTGTGAGACTCTTATCGGCGATTAAAAAATATGCCGTTAAATCTGTTCACAAAGTTGGGTTGGGAGCTGGGTCTATACTACACAAGCTATGCGTTTTAAATGTTATATATGTGGCTAACCAGGGCTTATTACTGTCCACAAAATTATGATCAGTATAAAATATTTTATACTGTTGTTGCGTTCTCAGCCTTGGCTTTAGCGGCTGCTAGCCAGGCGTCTTTGGCTTGTTACTCTCGGCCACAGAGCGGGTCCAAATATAAAACAGTTATGGGGAGCAGGGTCTGTTCTTTCCTCCCTTGGAACGGGAGCATTTGTTTACTTTCTGAGATAGTCACTCACAGGTCGGCCACCAAAACTCCAAACACTCCCGCGCTACCACACACTGAAACACTACATCTCCCAGCCTCCCTAGAGGCTGAATGACCCGGAATGCAAACTTTCTTAAGGCAACAGGCTCCTTCTGTAACACTTTAGGAGATGAGAATAGCATCGACATCAATAATTTCTTATCGTTCCCATCCCTATCCCTGCATCTTTTTCCTCAGAAACTCTTTTTTATACCCCACATGTTTTCCCTCAGAATATTTTTACAACCAAAACAGGTGGGCGGAGCTACCAGGTCCAGTTTCTCCACCCTCCTACACGCCGCAGCTTGTGAAACTCGGAATATGGAATATATATACCAAAATGGAATATGAGCATTTGTTATCCGTTTTTTCCATTTTGGATTTGAGCGCAAAATGGGAAATCGGAAAACGAGCCGTTATCCGTTTTGTCGTTTTGGTTTTGGAAACAAAAACTGAAAATATGAGTGGTTATTTATTTATTTATTTATTTATTTATTTTTTGTTTTGGTATCATATTGAAAAATGAATGAACGAATGATACACGGATTTTGTATGCCTACTGTGAAATTACCACATCAAACGTGACGTGCTAGCATGGATGCAATTATGAAGCCGCTGGGTTTGCTTCAGGGAATTTTTTTTTTTATAAGAAGCTTAGTTTACTGTAGGAGTTGAGAAACCCATTCTCAAAGACTTACTTTTACTCATTCTTTGTGTAGTACACATTCTGAATGCCTTCGGAAGAATTTAAATGAGCCATTTTAATCTAGATTAATCTAGATTCATTCCAAGAATACAGTGAGATTAATCTAGATTGCCCACCAGTAATATATAATATATGTATATATAATATAAGTAATTATAATTATATTAATCTACTTGTTTAAATCTGTTTTGAAGTGTGTGGATTGTGATGCATGACAAGAAATCGGAAGAGTGGGTTCTTTGTAGTGATGATTTAAGAATTTGTTTTACTAAAGAATAGTTTGTCATTTTCTTATGTCTGCATGAAGTATAAAGTAGAAAATTTCATTACAAATTTGACCTAACCCTGAGCCAACGAGCCACGACCATTCTTTTCCTGGTAACTCTAGCTTAGTGAGCTCTGCCATCAATAGCACATGAACTTGAGTATGTTTGTCTAACAAAATTATTTATCTCTCATCTTTATTTTTACTAACCGCAAGTCACTCAGTTACTCCTTACATTTGCCTAGTTCCCCGTAAGGTTCATTTTGGAATTAATCACTATCCTCAATACATTGTAACATCATATTTTGATGCATTATCACTTCTAGTAAATTCCATCACTGTACGCATGAACAGATTAAGGAAATAAGTTGACAGCTCCATTTACACCTCTAATGCATAGCTAAATCAGATTCCATCACATCTCCTTTATCATTTAGCATCAACAATCATGCCGAGAGTGCCAAGACAAGGAATTGCTGTCCAGATCAAAACCTTCAAAAAGAAATTCTTGGAGAAGGAAAAACACTCTATACTTCCAATGCAATGCATTCCTCAGGAATTTTTGAAATGGCTGTGTAAACGGTATCTGGCCAGTTATTCAAATTCTTGAGAAAAGTTTAAAGGCTTTGTGCCAACCCAATGCTTTTTTCTGCAAAAGGTAAAACGACCATCACATAAATGATCATGGTTTGGAAATACACTGTCAAGTAATAAAATTATACAATATTATACAATATTGAAATAAAAATACTTGACATGACATGACAGAAGATTGCTTGAGATCTGTAGACTTGATATTATTACAGTATACACTTAGTTATACAGATGCTACTGAAGTCTAAGCCCTCACAATCAAGTCTACACCATTAGTCCACACATTAATAATTTGAGTAATAATGTAATTTACATAGTAATGTTATATATTAGAAATAAATTAAAACAAATTCCCCTCAAAGTTGGTTTTCAAATTCACTTTTTAAAAGAATTAACATAATTTCCGTTTCCGTGTAATTTAAAAAAAAATAAAGTATTGTACATTAATATCAAAGGAATAAAAATTATTATTTATGCCGCATATCACCCTTTACCACTCTTTTTATTAGAAAGAGCAAAACATATCCTTAAAATGAAAATATATTATTTTAAAAGAATCAGCGCTAAACTCACCCTATTCCTTTGTGAATCCTCTGTTTCAACTGGCTGACTGAGTCCTCTGAGCCAGGTTATATCGCCATGGTGGTGGTTATAAAAGCATCACTCCTTCAAGTGGGCTATATTTAAATGGCAAGGCAGGGCAGGGCAGGACATGACGTGAGCAAGAACGTTTTCTCAGACAAATTTCTCTGTGATTTTTTCTGGTTCCCATAGCATCTTCACAGGCTCTCTTGCAGTTGCGCAACTCTGTTGTGTGTAAAGTACCTCCCAATCTTCAATGCTTTCAATTTTGCATCTCAGTATCTTTGAGATGGCTCTTTGTTAATTAAAACATCGGATGTCTTTAAAGAAATATCGTGGAACTGATCTTAGTTTTGGAAAAACATTATTGATTGGTATATCGATTGTATTTTAAATGTATAGGTAGTGTATTGTAATGTAATTCAAATAAATGGACCATAAACTGATGAAATTGATGTAATGTTGTAAATGTTGTACAAATGGGAAAAATGAATATATTTTTACTGATAACATAATAGTTACATTTATAAAATCGCTCTTTGAGGAGATCTTTGTTCATATTTGATCTTATCTTTAAAGTCACAAAACAGGTTTGGCATTCTTTCTGCGTACGGTAAGACGTTTGAAATCAAATTCCTAATTAGCATTAATACATGCAAACAAAGAAAGCTAGTATCTTAGATTGCAAACAAAAACGTTTTTACATTTTTACACAGAGGCTTTCAATCAGAAACTACAATTATAATTATTTCTATCAGTACCTGCAGTCAGTTCCTACAACCATGAATTACAGCAGACCTTTTTTCCATGAAGCTCCCCAGTCCGGAAAGAGCATGCCAACACACTTTAGCAATAAGGTTGGACACCTTTTTTTCTATTTGAACATTATCGACAATAATTATAATTATAGCCTATTTATGTTAAAACAATTTACAGATGGTTGAAATCTGACTGTTTTTAGAGCTGGTACATGCAATTGAAAGAAAACCAGAACAACTTGTTAGTTATACATTGTATTTTCAATTTATCCTGTATGTTAGATCACAAACAAAAAACCTGTACCATTCATGACATTCACTAAGGCATTTAATAATAATAATTAATAATAATAATAATAATAATTAATTATGACTGACCTTTTTTTTCTATAAAGCTCCCGGAGCCCGAAAAAAACATACCAAAACATTTTATGGATGGACATTTGCTTTTATTTGAAAGTCATTAACAAATAAAGACTCAAAACAGGTTTCTTGTCTGTCGCTTTTGGCATTCTTTCTGCATACGCGTATGTTACAATAAGGTATATTCAGATGGTTGAAATCTGACTGCAAATCAGCATTAATACATGTAAATGAAAACTAGGAAACCAGAAATTATTCTTATACATTGATGTTTCAACGTAATATATTCCGATATCAGACCTTTCTTCTTTAAATCTCCTCAGCCCAGAAATAACATTGTCAAGAGGTAGAGTAGATAGTAGATAGGTGATAGACTTGAAACCAGATTTCTGTGCATGTATCTCTTTGCTTAGATATGTTCCTGCTATCTGATACAATTCCAGTGCAAGATCCTAATGAGGTCCTCCTGATGATTCCCTCTGTGCCTTATAGACCATTTTCGAGCATTTTCGAGCCCAAACCTTTCAGATGTACGCGGGTTGTCCCACTATTCAATGAATAGTTGCACATCAAACCTTTCTCTAACTTCTTCCCCACTGCATTCTTGTATCTCATGTCATGTGTGCTCGACACACTGTCTGCGTCGAGCACGCGGTATTCTTAAAGACTCCTCTCACCCTGCCCACGGACTGTTTTCTCTCCTGCCTTCGGGCAGATGCTTCAGGTTACCCCAGACAAGAACCAGCAGATTTAGGAACAGCTTTTTCCCCCAGAGCTGTCTCCCTGCTGAACTCTGGCCCTTACTGACACATCTGACTCCCCATACACTCCACTTATGTTCATTACAATATTTAATATTTGCACATAATCATTGCACTACTCTGTACATACTCTCTGTCCATTGTACAGACACATTGTAAATTTATAATTATACACTTTTATACATATGTCAATCTCTGATACAGTAGAAGACATCCTGTAAATCCGTGTCCATATCTACTGCATATTTATGATTACTGTAGCAACCTGTAAAACTGTTCATCTACTCGTTAATCTACTTCTTCCTGATTATAGTTAATACAAACTGTACATTATGTTCATATCACTGTACATCCATCTGTAATTATCATCTAGTTTCTTCTTGTACATATAACCTTACGTGCATTTATAACTTATACCTCTATCCTGTAATTGCTGCTTATTGCACTTCTGGTTCGACCTAAACTGCATTTCGTTGCCTTGTACATGTGTACATGTGTAATGTGTAAAGTTGAATCTAATCTAATCTAATGTGTGACAATCTGCCCATCAGATCTTTGACTGACAGCCATCTCTTCTCCTTTTCGATCTTAGTTCCTCACTGAGTTCGTGCCCCCTGTTTATGTTTTTCATTTTGTCTCGTTGAACTAAATAAGCTGTGGCATTTTATGCATGCCTGCACCACGGGCAGCCTATTTATTGACACCTATCAGGAAAAAGTCAACAGATTCTTTAATTGCATGGAGTTTTGTCAGTGGGGCTGTGTGCGCATGCAAATGCAGTGAAAAAAAAAGATTCGTAGTCATCGCAGAAGGTTCTGAAGATTGAAATATTAATCACAGGCATCATTAAGACTTTGTCAATGTATCTTAAATTGCATTCAATTTAGAGAAACCTGTTTAATATTATCCCTTTACCTGTTTAATAAAACCACAGCTAGCAGCAGCAGCCTAGGGCTAGCAGGCTCGACCGAGCCGGGGGAGAGGCCAGCGTGGGGGCCTGCAGCCCAGCTGAGGCCCACGGAGGAGCCTGCCTGCCTGCCAGACAGTGCGGGGCGCGCCCAGCCGAGGCCCACGGAGGGGCCGTCATGCTGCACTGCAGTGGGGAGCCCACAGGGAGTCTTCCGGCAGGGTGCTCAGTAGGGCTGGGAATCCAGAGCCCGGACTGGGGGACAGTGAGCACCCTGCCGGCCGAAGGCCTTCCCGGTGGTGGGATGACCGCCGTGGACTCTGTGGGGTCCTACGGTCCACACCCGCATCGCCCAGGCTGAGGGGAAGCCCGGACCAGGACAGAAACCCGGACCAGGACAGTGGGGGTACGACACGGGTGGGGAATGGGGGTGTTGTGCTTTTCTTGCGGCCATTGCGCCAGGTTTTTGTTTGCTTGATCTGAATAAAAGTGTCATAGCATGGAACCTTGGTCTCCGTTTCCGTCCGTGACAGGCAGATTTGTTTTCTTTTTGTTTTCTGTTTGAATAAAGAGCACTGAAATGGATGCAAACGTGTCCTTCACTGCTTGGTCAGTCCTTTTGAACTTACCCTTTTTGCAAGGGTACGTTCTATGTTGAGGGTTTTTTAGCTATGGGAATCCGTTTGAGTATCACTGTCTATCACTGTCTACAAATATTAGACATACAACTCCAGGCATTTCATACATTTTACATGCCATTCGGCCCTCAGCTTAAAAATGTTAATATTAAGACTTATTAAAACTAGGGCATTTTATCTTATTACTGTAGTGAAAACTTGATAGAACATGCATTTCTTATGCATATACATATTAGAACATGCAGTTACGTTCTTTTTCTTTCTTTCTTTCTTTTTCTTTCTTTTTCTTTCTTTTGTTGTTTCTTTTTTGAACGTGTTTCATTTTGGAAATACGTGATGGTATTCACAAAATACCATTAATTCACAAAAACGACTAGTCAAGACAATAGCGCTGTGTAAAACTGTTGCCTGCAGGGGGGGCTGTCCGATTTGTGAAGAAAGGTAGTTGTCAGTTTTTGGACCAAGGAACTCCTGAGCTGGAAAAAAAATATCAATGGTTCCCATTAAATTGCGAAACTCACCTGAACACAGTGAATCCTTTTGTAAACTTAATTTTGTTTTCTTTATTTTGACATATATACCACATACACAGACACACACACCTACACACACACACACACACACACACACACATATATGTATGTATATGTGTGTGAATGTATTTGTGTGTCTGTGTAAATAAAGTGAAAATATTAAATCAAAATATAATAGATACAATAATTTTTTACATTCGACCACCAACATGCCTAAATGATAAGGTAAGAAGGAGCTTAAAACATAATAGAATAATAGGACAGAACAACACGGTGGTCAAAGAATGTAATAAATGTAAAGGTTTTCAATATAAAGCATAGAAGCTTAGAAACTGTTCTCAGATGAAGCAGAGGTTCCTTGAAGTTATAAATCTAAGGTCCCTGACATACCAACAATTTTGAGCCATTAGGATGAGCATATAAGAACTGGTTTAATGGCCCGTCTCTCACCGGTGACATTCTTCCTGCTTGCGTAGATGTTAAAATAAAGTATAAAGTTAAAATTTGTGCAAACGAGAGAAAAGCAGAACAATAACTTATATGTTGAAGTTTCAAAATAATCTAGTAACAGTCGAGTTTTTAGATCACAAAAAGAATATCCTTTTTACATTTCCTAGTGCATTCAATAGTGTTTTCAAGTAAATGTAGTAATAACATATTTATATAATATAAATGTATTTAACATGTTATATAAGTTTACAACAAGCTAACTGAGAGGCTTTGAACTACTCTGATTATTTCTATCAATAACTGCAGTCAGTACCTGCAATTCTGATTATTTCTCTCAGCACCTATGTACCTCGGTAACTATGGTTTATGAAATAACCACATTGTCAGAAAAGAGAAAGACCTGCATATGGTAAATATCAAGGTTTTCAATGTTAAAAAAAAATTGTTTTGTATCTTTTTCTCCTCCCGACTTTCATTCAGCTCATTCATCAACAGCTTTTCTTTTTTAATTCAAATCTGAAACACATTTTAGCACAAAGGATGGATATTTTTTCCAATTCAAATGACTTAAACAAATGACATTTGAATATTATATTCACAATAAGAAAAGAAATGCTCTGAATAAAGGTGCTCTGATAACACTGTATTATAGAACTTTTTAAGATTTAGCTATAAACATGTGCCCTCTACACAATTTAATTCAGTGTTTTATGTCCTAATGTTCCATTACTTAAAACGTAAAGGTGTAGCAAACTGCCTCTATGTGCCAGAAAGTCCTCAGACCTCAGCGGATTAAGTAGCCTTTCTAGCCTTGTAGCCATTTTGAGCTTATGAGATTTCATGCTAGCGGTTTACCTTTACTTTCACACAAAGGGTTTATCTTACCCACAGACAGCTAGAGCCTGTGAAAACAGACTATCCTTTCTTTGTTGTTTTTACCATCTGCTGTTAATGTGAGCTTTACCCTTTCATGTAGGTGTGTAAAGTATGCGCATGTCATTGCTAATGTGAGGTTTTTATCTAGCTGAAGAGTAGCAGTCAAGCTGTCATGGGTCACTAATTAGAGGCCTATCTTGGTTTAATGCTTTCTGATTAGTTGCACATGTTACAGTACGTTGGAACATACTTTAGATACTTTTCGTAGATTCTTGGCTGTCACTAAGGATTGAGGTTTTTGCAGCACAAATAGCCCTTAACTTAGCCCCAAGCTAAGCAGTGGCAGTTATGCTAAATATTTTATATGTATGCTAATCTGAAGTGAGGTGAACTTTACAGAAGTTGAAGAACACCTTCTTGTTCTTCCCTTGCTGTGTTTTAATAGAGCAATTGCTAACAATAAATGCCAATGGGTACTGCAAAAATTAAATTAGAATAATGATTCTGACATGAATATTTGAATATTTGATGTAAGTTTCATATAAAAAATAGCACAAACAGTACTATACTTAAATTTTAGAACCCGTAGAACCTCCACATAATTGACCACATAAGCATTTACAATCCAACAACAAAAATAGTATGACAAAATAATCATAGAGTAGTCTATTGAATTTCTCTTGACTGTCATGTGACATGGTTATCCAATACATTTCAAAAACATGGTGTACGATTAATATCAGAGATTGGAAAATGTAATGAGTAAAGACTCATTGACCATGTTTTAGTCACAGAGCACCAGGTTAAGCGCCAGCTGACTTTTATCATCTGGATTTAGACACTGTAGGAAGTGTGCGATGGCCAGACCAGTTGGTATTTAAAACATTCAAGGCTTTCTCTGATGTGTGTGTATCATGGCTTATCAACATTCAGATTTCAAAGGTGCACACACACACACACACACACACCCATCCACACACACACACACACCCATCCACACACACACACACACACACACATCCAGCCACACTGGGTGTGGTGTTATCACATACCGTATGGTGGCATGCCTCTAATACATATTTATGCTGAAGCCTTAATTATGGTGTGCCTAAAGCAGAGTGATTTGTAGCTTAGTGACAAAACGAGACATATCATTTACATTTACATACACGGCATTTAGCTGACGCTCTTATCCAGAGCGACGTACGGGTGGCGGTTGCTCAGTGGGTAGGATACTTGCCTCCGAACCAAGAGGTCACAGGTTCGAATCCTACCTCCAGCATACCACCACTGGGTCCCTGAGCAAGACCCTTAACCCCAAGT